>CM076583.1:866670073-866876294 GCA_034641835.2 Pinus albicaulis | reverse complement strand
TAATCCAGAAGAAAACATAGAGAATAATCACATTTGAAAACAGAGTACAATTAAGCAATTTCTGTTTCAATCCTTTATGTAAACTATTCAGAAACGGATATGATGATAACATAAACTAATATAAAATGTAAACACAAGGGTTGGAAAACTTATTGAACTGAAGTCCAACACATGAATCCTGCAACAAGTCCAGTGCTTCAAAACGTCATCCAGTAAGCCACAAGTAAATTTGTCCAAAAGCTTTTTTATTCCGAAAACCTCAATGTTACAGCAGAGTAATAGAATCCACCCTCAAAACTCTATTTGAAGGCTTATTTATACAAAAATAATCTTAACAATCTTACTCTATCCTAGCCAAGAATTCAGGCTGACTTAAAGAGCATTTACAAAAAACAAGAGACACATGGTCTCGAAAATAGAATAATGAGTAACGGCTGATGTGCTGTTCCTTTCTTCATGGACGTGCTAAGGATAAGTGCTCTAAATAGGGCTTTGTGCTGTCCTTTGTGTATTCCTTTGACTTGTTGAATACTTTTATTTCTCACGGATACTCTTTACTCTTTCATCTGATACTCTTTTTTCTGATACTTTTTTTTTTTACCATTTACTTGATAGTAAAGATAAACTTTTGTCCTGACAACATTTTTACAAAATTTCCATCATTTCCTTCCACCACTGATCATCTGGTATCATTGTTCTTCTGAGCTTCCTTAAAGTTTCATCGGCTTCGGTAAGTTTATAAAAAGTGGGCTCGTTCGGAAATAGATACTTTAACTCATGTTCCAGATAAAACAGATTTCTCACTTTTTCATAAATACTCTTCCCAGTTGGTACTGTAGGTTCTGATGAGCTAGTAGAACCTATACTAGTAGAACTTACAGCTGTATGTTTAGTATGAGCTTTGATTCTTTTCTCATAAGTTTCCAAGTCTACTATTTGATCCTCGGTGAGCATGGGACTTGGCAAATCACTGTCCAGCAGAGCTTGAAATTTTTCTCTGAAAACGTTGATGTCGACCAAAATATCATTACACTTTCTTTCTAGATTTTGCATGAAAGTTCTTTTTGTAAAAATTCTCTTTGCCTCCAAAACTACACCTGTTCTGTCATCAATTCCTAGCAATGCTAGCTGTTGTTTTGTTCTTGAATTCAAAAACTGAATGAGCTGCTGGGCTAGCTCTGGCTTGCCTCTTAATTCATGTCTAGTTTTATTTATTTCCTCCTGGGCTATCTTGACTAACTCATTCTGTTCAAAAATAGCTTGAATGGAAGGCCAAATATCTCTTATTAAATTAATGATGTTGTCCCAAAGAATATCATTTATTTCATTCAGAGGCTTTTCCAGTGTAAGATCTTTTTGCAAAGCCTCAACCAATTTTTCCAACCTTTTTATTTCTCTGAGGTTGTCAGCTACTGTCTTTTTTGATGTGTCATATTTTCCCTCCAATTTTGTTAATTGTAATTTTACTTCTTGGAGTTCTGTGACCTTTAGCTGCAAACTCTCCATTTGTTTAATCAAATCATCAGAATTCAAATTAGAAATATTCACCCGAGATGATTGTTCCTGTTGTCCTGTAGTACCTGCTGCTGAAGCCTGTTTGAGAATTTCCTGTTCCTGCAATGCCTTTTCCAGCTCCTTCTCGGTTTCATTTAGTCGCTCCGTCAAGTTTAAGAGCAACTCCATCATTTCTTCTTGTGAATTTCCTTTTATTATTTCCTGTGTCTGGGGGTGCCTTGAGGCTGGTATTTTCAACTGTTTTCTCAGTGCAACTATATCATCCTCTTTCTTTTTTATCAGTGCCTCAATACCTTTAGTATCTTTGGGATTGTGTCCCAAACCAATAATGATCTCTTCCAGAGACTTTATTCTATTGTCCTTGGCCTGTGAGGAGGCCCTTTCAATTTTCAATGTTGCAGTAGTATTATTCAAGGAATCTTGTAGTGTTAAAGCTGCCATGGCTTTGTTGGTGAGAGTGGAATAAACCATTTCCCCTGTTTGCCTATGAAGCTCTATCTGATCCAAGGGATGGATATCTTTTGCTAACACTTCAAAATTGGTTCTGATGTAATCTGTTGCTGAAGTTGGCTTTGGCACTTTAGCTTTGAAGTGGCTCATTTGCATTTTACCTTGTGAAAGATCAAATGCTGACATCAACCTTTGCTGATTGTGAGGAGCCATTTTCATATACTGATCATAGA
Source organism: Pinus albicaulis (assembly GCA_034641835.2). Lineage (NCBI taxonomy): Eukaryota > Viridiplantae > Streptophyta > Pinopsida > Pinales > Pinaceae > Pinus > Pinus albicaulis. The sequence goes on along the minus strand of CM076583.1, from coordinate 866,874,096 downwards.
CCTTCATTTTTAATGGTTCATTCCTTGTTTTGATATCAATGAAGGTTTTCTTTATGTCTCCAGTACCTGTCTTGGGCGGTCTGAAAGAAGATACTTCAGTGCTCAGTTGCTTTTGTATCCCTTTCTGGCTTATATTTGTTTCACTTGCTGTACCTGTTTGCTGACTATCTTCCCCGCCATCATCAAATATTTCATCTATGATCTCTACATCTGGAGGTAGATCAGATTTATGTTTTTTAGCTTGATAGACTTGTGGGGCTCCTTTTGAAGGTGTGGTATCTTGAGCTGACCTCTTTTTCCCTATTTCCACATTCAGTGGAGTTTGCATCTCTGGAGCTTGGATTTGCTTTGCTGGTGTTTGAGAAGCTTTAGATTGTTCTGGTGTTTTGGAACTCTGTGATTTTTCTGCCATGACCAGGGTTTCAATGACCTGAACTATAGGTTCTTTTCCTTTACCTTTAGGCTCTTCTGTTACTGATGGGCTGTCTTCCTGTATAGCTTGTTGTAGAGTGGTTGTTGAAGATGTGCCAATATAGGGTACCTGCATTTGATCATATGTTTCTAGGTCAAATTTCTTCTCAGCATCTTTCATAATTTTATTCAATTTGTCAGCTCCACTTCCCTCTTCAATAAGTGTTCCTTTAACCCATTCATCTTGATTTGCATACTGTTCTATGTCAGGAATTCTGTGATGTATATAAGGAGATGACTTATTTTTTAACCTTCTTTCACAAATGAAACCAAAGGGGTCATATGGGACCCAACAGAAAGATGTCTGGAATTTTTTCTCTAATATAAGTTCTGCATCTCTCTCAGCTTCTCTAGAATTGCAAATGAAAGGACCTAACTGGCTTTTGATCCTTAACTGTGCTTTCTTCTTTACATTGCAGAAATGGATTACATCTGAGTTATTCATCTGTCTAAAGTATTCCAAAGCAAAAATTCTCATTGGTACATATCGGGGTAACTTGAATGGATGTAATTCACATCCATAAATCCTGATAACTGTATGGTTTTGGTACAAGTACCAATCCCCAACTTTGTAACTTTTTGACAATTGGAGGGTCTTTCTTATCTCAGTACTAAGCCTGGGGGGAGAAACTCCTGTTAACAAGGTTGTAGCAGGATGTACAAATTGATCAATGAATTCTGAATAAGAGTAGGGAGAATCAGAGGACAAATGAATGATGGGGGACCAAAAAATAACAGACCTGGGATTACCTTTAGCATCAAGTTTCTGAACAGGGAAAGGGAATTTGTCCGAGTGATAGAAAATTATGAGGTGATAGATAACTGAGGAGTACTTGAACACTTTTTCATCATCTAGCCTTAAAAATTGATCATGGATTTTGTTGGCAATGAAGGAAGCATAGTCATACTTAATCTGAGGAGGCTGTCCAGGGGTGAAGATAGATAGCAAAGCCAGAGTTATCTCGTCAACATACTCACTGGTATTGAATCCTAAGACAAAGGATATTACATTCACAATAAGCCTTCCCAAATGATTGAAAAAACAAAAACCATAGGGGGAAGTCCCTTTTGGCTGATGCTCAGGTAACATGAAGTACTGACACATTGCTTTCAATTTTTCTGGAGTTAACAGTCTGGTTTTCTCAATTAGCCCTTCCATGGATAGAGGTGCTTATTCTTGTTCTGGCTCAAATTGTAACATAGCATTGATAGCCTGAGGTGTTATAGGGAACAAAACACTTTGATCAGGAGCTAATACAGCTCTTTGTATGGGATCATAATTTGCATGACAATAATGAATGATTTCAGGGAAAACGTGAACTGTAGGAATGAAAAACCTTGGGAGATTGGATTCCCACAACCCTATAAGATCTTGCCCCTTTGAGTATTCGTCTCTGCAGCGACAGAAACTCAAACGGGGACTTTCATCGAAATGCAGGTCTTTTATTTGGAAATCTTCATCTATGAGAGGCAAGTAGTCTAGATCTCGGTGAGGAGCATTCAAAGGAGTGACGTTTAGAGTAGTAGGGGCCTCCATTTTGGTTCTTGTGGATTCAAAATGGAGGTTTCAGTTTTTCTTGCAGACCGGACGGGATATCGGACAACAGAAGAAATTGGGACAAATTGCAGGTTTGGGAAGTAAATTCACAGGTTTTAACTCTTCAATGAGGACTCAGAGAGGATTTTTAACCACTTTTTCAGAGAAAAACACAAGAAACTAAGCTTAACTTGCAGTCGGGGTGCGGAATGATAAATACCTGTTTTTTTTAATGAAAACTGGTTCTTCAACAGGTAATGGATAATGGCAGGAATGTTCTTCAACACGGGCGCAGCGGAATTTCTGAGTAATTTGGTGTATTTGCAGTGAATTTTGAAATTTGCAGCGGGAGCTTAGTCTCTTTCGAAAACCAAAATAACTAAAAAAACGCGAAAAATGGCTTAAAAACAAGTCAAAAGGGTTTTTGTCGTTTTCGAGGTGATGACGTCATTCGACGTACGGGGTGACGTAAGGGAGTGGGACCGGCGGTATTCGATAAGCGGTAAGCGGTGAGCCCGCACCACTTATGGAGGAAGGCGGTAAAAATCGCAATGGCAGCGATTCCACAGGCTGCTTGCCACGTGGAATGCTGAATAGTCAAACCCGCTCATTCCCCGCTGGCTAAAAAACTCACATGCGATGGGCAGCGGGATTGATCGGGACCGTTGATCAATGGAGGAATGATCTGACGGCTGGAGGAAAGGGAAACTTGTGCGGTTTGGAAAGTGGGCCCGTCGAGGTTTAAACAAGTTTTGACGTGTAATTTAATCACCCCGGGGAGAAGCTAATAGGCGGGAATGGTTGTTAATTAGTCCAAATGACTAATTAACCCCGTGAATTTTATAAAATGAATTGCGGCGGGGTTTGGCCATGTGGAATACCACGTGGAATGCTGAGTATGGTGGCGCGGGATTCAGTCGTAATCTTTTCTTGTTTTTGGTGTTAAACACATATGTTATGTGTTTAACGATTTTCTTCATATATTTTATTATACGATGAATAAATTAATATAATTAATTCATCATAGGGGCGGAATGTATATATAAGGTTAGAGTTTTACCAAAGGGCTTTATAAAGCGGGGTATTTAAATGTGCGGGACTATATATACTTTGGTAAAACATTATTATAAGAGGGTTTTGGGGATATTTATTAGAAAAGGGAGTTATATATATAGGAAAAAAGGATTTCACTAGGGAGTTAATACAATAGAGTTAGGTGTTAGCATGAAAGAGGAGAAAATCAAAACATTTTGTATATCTAAGAAAGTGAAACTTATGAAGTAAATTGCACATTTTTATCTTCAACACTTAAACTTAGAATAACAAGTTGTTCTGAGGAATTTTATGGAATGTTGCATCAGTTTCCTAAGTAAAATAGGATTTTACTTAGGAAAAGTTAAAAATGGAAGATAATCAATGATGGATTATTTCAAGTGCTTAGGTCTATTGATCATTAGGCCGAGGGTCCGGTCCCTCCAGAAGTCAAGGAAATGCCTTGAGCCCCTTCGATCTCAAATTACCTTAGTACTTTTGGGGAAATTAGTAAAACTCTTGAGGGGAAAAAAATGATGAGGGAGGTTAATGAATTTGACTTTGCTTGCTGTGATTTTCCAGTGTATTTCCTGCTTTAGTACTTGTGATGAAAGTAAATGATTAACCAACATGTAGCAGCACCATTCATCAGATAACACTTTTGTAGCACCATCTACCTACCCTATCTACTTAGTACTACCATTTTGTCTTCTTTATTAGGGTGCATTTAGACTTGCAAACCCCTTTCAATCTTTTTCTTTTACATGATGAATCTATCTATTTCTACCCTTATTACATCCAAGGGCTCAGATTAAACTGTTGAGCACCTTTTATTCACTCTACCTAGCTACTTATCTGCCAAGATTAAACTGTTTGGCTAGATATTTATTCTCTAATCTAAAACATGGAATTGAAATATGACTAAGCCAAGTTTAAACAGTTTGACTTATTCATGAATTGTGGCAAAAGTTTCACAAGCTGCACACAATTATTTTATTACAATAGATGAAAAAGTAGTGGCATTTAGACTTGCACACTTTCCTTGGTCTATTTTTGCTTGGGGTTCATTTCTTTCTCTTTTTTGACCATTTTTATTCTTTTTACCCTTTGATTTTTCTTTTTTAGGGTATACCCTCTTTACATTTTTTAAATTTTTTGATTTTTTGGTTTTTCAAGAATATGGAACACCTTTGCTCAAGTAAGAAGGTTTGAACATATTCCACACTTCCATCAAGACAATCATGAAAGATGAAACCTATTGATATAGAAGGCTAACACTGGCTCCACTTGGGGATGGCTTTTCCTTGTGGAAAGTCAAGAACAGTAGATCAGATGCCTCAGAATGTCTTCAAACTGAAAGTAAGGAATTTTCCTTCTTCTGGTAGCTTTATTTACATATGATAGTAAAACTTTTTGGAACTTAGGGCCTTCACTTCGGGCTTCAATTCCAAGAAGTCACCATCCAATCCAAACTGCAGTAACAAAAATATAACAAGCAAACAATATATTATGTACAAGTTAGGAATGTCTAAACATTCTAGTAAATTGGATCAAAATAATGCTTAAGCATTCGACCATTGACTGGTCCTTCTTCACCTTCTGAATTGTCCAAGTCCTTCAAAAAATAAGTATTGTTTCCCTGCAAGGCATGGATGATATAAGGCCCTTTCCACAAGAAATCAAACTTCCCATGTTTCCCTTTTTCTTCTCTTCTAGAATCCCATCTTAGGACCTTGTCTCCTAATTGAAAATCCTCTGCTTTAGTCCTTTTATCAAAGATTTTCTTTAGCTTTTCCTGTAAGGCTTGTCATCTTTGGTATACCTCTTCTCTGGTTTGTTGTAGGTGGATTGTCTGATTAATTCTTCTTTGAATGTCTTTTGGCTCCACTTGAGCCTCTTGAAGTAATTTCATCACAGGGATTCCTAACGATGATGGGAATCTTGCCTCCAAACCATAAACTAACTCATAAGGACTAGTCCCAATGGATTTCTTGGTTGTAAGTCTGTCTGCCCATAATGCATAGGTCAGTTTCTTATGCCAGTTCTTTTTATTCTCCTCCAACAATTTTTTAATGATATTGATCAAACTCTTATTGGAGGATTCTGCTAGTCCATTACCTTGGGGGTAATAGGCTGTTGAATGGCCTAGAGTAATATGATATTTATGGCATAAATTTATCATTTTCTTTGATTTAAATGCAGCAGCATTGTCTGTTATGATCTTTTCTGGACATCCGAATCTTGAAAGTATGTTGGTTTCAAGAAACCCTATGATTACAGAATCATTGGACTGTCTACATGGGATGGCTTCAATCCATTTGGTGAAATAGTCTGTAGCAGTTAAAATCCATCTATGTTGTCCTGAAGAAAGGGGGTGAATCTCTCCAATAAAATCTAAACCCCATTGTTGAAAGGGTCTTTCTGTGGAAACTGGTTTTAAAGGCAGAGGTAACAACTTTCTTTTACCCTCAAATATCTGACATTTGTGACAGCTTGTTACAAATTTCTTTACATCAGAAAATAATGTTGGCCAGTAAAAACCAGCCTTTAAGATTTTGTCTGCAGTAGATTTCCAGTAAAGATGTCCTCCACAATCCCCTGCATGAAATTCATTAAGTACTTTATCAGCTTCATCTTTTAAGAGACAATTCAATAAAATTCCTTCGTGATTCTTCCAAAATAAGGTGTTATCTAAAATACAATATTTCGAAGATGTCATCTTTAAAAATCTTTGCTTAGTTCTGGACAACCCTGGAGGAGCTTGCAGGTTTAAAAGAACATGAATTATATCAGTATACCAGGGTGAATCTAAGAAAGCTTGACTGATCTGGGGAGTCGCTATCTCCTGCTCGTTATCCAGTTCATTGATATCTAAGGCTTGGCAATTGGTTTCTGTCATAAGTTGTGCTAGGCCTTGGCCTTTTATCAGTTTGGTTGGCTTGATTTCAATATCATATTCCAAAATGGTAGCTATCCACTTACCTCGTTTACCTTCAATGCCATCTTGAGTCAAAATATCTTTAACTACCGCATTGGGCACATATGCTATCACATGAGAATATAATATGTAAACTCTAAAATCTTTGATTGCTTTTACCAATGCAAAAGCCTGTTTTTCCATAATATTGTATTTTAGAGGTGCATCCCTCAGTGCTTTACTAAAAAATGCTATTGGCTTTTCACACCCTTGGTCATCTTTTTGAAGTAAAACAGCTGCAACAGTATGTTCAGAAGCAAATGAAAAAATAATAAAGTCTCTATCAAATTTAGGACTGGTCAAAACTGGGGTCCTTGTTAAAGCCATCTTAATTTCCTCGAATGATTGCTTGGCTTTTACAGTCCAGTCAATGCTTGAATCTTTCCTCAACATGTTAGTTAGTAATCTAAGTAATTCTGCTAGACTAGAAATAAATCTTCTCAAGAAGTTGATTTTTCCTATAAATGCTTGCAATTCTTTTATGTTTCTGGGGTGGGGTATTTGCAAAATTGCTTGAATTCTTTCAAGATCAATCCTAATGCCATCTTTAGAAATGATATGTCCTAAAAGCTTTCCTTCTTCCAAACCAAACAATGACTTTTTAGGGTTTAAAGAAATTCCATATTTTCTGCACTTTATAAATACTTGCCTTAGGTGACCTAAATGTTCTTGATCTGTTTTAGAGAAAACGGTCAAATCATCTAAGTAAATAACTAGAAAATCATGTATCTCTTTAGCAAAAGAAATGTCCATCGCTCTTTGAAAGGTAGCTCCTGCATTCTTGAGTCCAAATGGCATTTTGACATATTTAAACGTACCCCATGGTGTAGTAAATGCTGTTTTATCCTGATCATCAGGATGAACCAGAATCTGGTTGTACCCTGAAAATCCATCCAGTAGTGATATTCTCGAAGATCCCACTACCCTCTGCAGAATGTGATCCATTTTAGGTAGAGGATAGTTGTCTTTTAAAGAAACTTTATTCAAATTCCTTAAATCAACACACAGTCTGATTTCTCCTGTCTTTTTTCTGGTTGGTACTAGGTTAGAAACCCATTCTGAAAATCTGATAGGAGATATAATCCCTACTTCGAACATTCTTTTGATTTCCTTTTCAATTGAGGGTAATAAAACAGGATTAATTCTCCTAAGCTTTTGTTTAAAAGGTTTCTGATCCGGTTTCAAAGGTATAGTATGTTGAATGATGGATGTATCATAAGATTTGAGGTCTTCATAACTCCAAGCAAAGACGTCCTGGAATTCTTTTAATAGTTCAACATATTTTACCTTCTGATCTTTTGGAAGAGATTTAGACAACTTAACAATTTTTGGATGTTCTGGTGTTCCTAAGTTGCATTCCTCCATATCGGTTTTAACAGGTTCCATTTTAGGTCTGAATGGAATATCATTTGAGTCAAATAGATCTTCCAAAGGTGTTAATCCTTTGGGTAATTGATTATCTTTTAAATTGATGATTTCTGTTTCATCTACGACTTCATCAAACTCCATTTGTTTCAAATTTTGCATGTCTTTTTCAGTGAATGCGGTTGGATGCAGCATATGAATTGCATTTTCTCTTGAAATTTCCATTTTTTGTTCTTTTTCTAGATCAATTTTATCAGTAGTCATGTCTTCATCTATATTACAGTTAGAAAACTCATTCTGAAGTGTCAAAAAACTATTGATTTGATGGTTATTCACAAATACTTGCCAATTCAAAACATTGTCGGGTATTGCAGGTCTGTGTCTTATCTCAGCTGAAAACTGATGATTAGGATCAAAAGGCAACTTACATGTACTAGCAAACATTGCTAAACTGTGAGCATGCAAGTTTTGTTTCCCGGGAATCTTGGCAAGTTGGGCTTGTAGAAATGTGTTGAGAATCTCTACAACTGTCTCTCGGTATTGTTTCAGTCTCATGTCCTTTGTTGCACATTCTCCTTTAATCTGTTGGATAATTAGTTCAGAGTCGGCTATGATTGATACCCTAATGCCTCCTAACTTCTTGACATGTTTAAGCCCCAATAAAAGAGCTTCATACTCTGCCATGTTGTTAGTGCATTTGAAATTTAACCTATAAGCATGACCCTCTGCATGATTGTTCTCTATATTGTGTAACCAAATTCCAGCTCCTGCACCTAGTCTGTTTACTGAGCCATCAAACTCTAAATGCCATAGAATTTCATGTTCGTAATCTTCATCAATTGTTTTAATATATTTTCTGACAAGAGCTAGTTGTTTAGTTGTTTCAGGTTTTTCTTGGTCATTTGGTGTTTCTTTGTTTTCAGATATTTCTTCAATTTTGACAGTGGTTTTGTTTATGATTTCCTTTTCAGGAGCTCCTATTTCAGTAGGAAGATCTGACTCAGCATTGTATAAAATAAAAGAATCCATGTCAGAATGTACAGAATAAACCGGGACGTTTTCAGGCTTCTCATGGCTACTCACTAAGTACTTCATCAAAGTTTCTCTATATAATCTTTTAGGCTGACCAAATACTGAAATAGTTGCATAAGACATATCTAATTGAATAGATCCTCCAAGTTTAGCACCCCAAGACCTAGATAATAACATACCATATTTGGGTGGAATATCAGCGACTACTATGTCCATTAAAACAGACTTAGCAGGGTATTGGACCAAAGTGACACACAGATCTTTAATTAAACCTAAACATTTTACCTGACTGGAATCAAATGAAAACAAATCTTTGTATGGTCTAGTAATATCTAGATTCAATCTTTCCATTACTGCTTTTGGCATCAAATTGTGAGATGCTCCAGAATCAAGCATTGCATTATGGAGTTTCTTGTCGTGAACATTCAGGCTTACATAAAATGGAGGAGTTCCTCCACTTTCTGGTTTGCCATTAACCTCAGGGCCAAAAAGAAGTTTGGGTTGATCATCAAGAATATTTACTGAATCATCTAATCCAGCGATGTTAATGTTTAAAGACTTGGAAATCTGATTCCTATAGACATCATGTTTAGCCAATTCTGATAAAGGAACAGCTATCTTGAGTTTGCCTATTTCAGCTTCTAGATTAAAGGGTTTTTCTGTTTGAGCTTTAGCGTTTTGCACAGTTGGATTTTCTCAGTTTACTGGATCTTCAATGTTTTTCTCTTTTTCATGAATGAAGTTTTGCTTTGAAGATGTTTCAGGACTAACTTCCACTGTTTCTTCTACAGTTCCTACTTGAGGAGATGTATTAGATTGCTGTTTGTCAATTAGTTGGTTGTCAGAGGCATCTTCAATTATTGGATTTGAAAAACTAGGAGTTATCCTAGGCAAAATTTGTATTTGGGGAATGTTTTGTACAGGGGAAGTATTTTGTACAGGGGGAATGTTTTGTTTTCCTTTGACATTTTGTTTTGTGGTTTTCTGTTTATTTTTCTCGGGTACATCTATCCGTCTACTTCTCAAGTTGTACTGCTTATGAACCTCGTAGATTGCTGTGTCATAGCCTTCTTTGAAATCAAAAGTCTCACCTGAATGAGTGTGGAATGTTTCAAGGATATGATTCTCTTGATCATCCCGAGATAGGAAGATTTCTGATTCATCTTTGTCCTCATTGACATTGTTTATTTCTACATCTTCTGTAGGTCCTTCTGAGGTCGAACCTTCAACAAAGTTTTCTTGGAAAGGTGGTCTAATGTTTTGATCAGGGATATTCTTTCCAATATTTTGGTTCAGATTCCTCCTAAAGTTTGGGTTTCTTGCAACACTCTGGTTATCAGTAGCAGACTTTCTTTCAATGGTTTCCACTCTATCACCTAATCTTTCCATACCTTTAATGATTACATCCAGCTTCTTTTCAAAAGCTGAAGGTTCTTCCTTCATAGGCATTCTTCTCTCTGCCCTATCTCTGGCTCGTTTTTCTATCAGATTTTCTTCTACACTCACCACTATGCTTTGCATTTCCTCTAATGTTTGTGGAGCTCTTTCCCTAAGAGAATAAGCTATTTCAGAGTCAAAACCGTCTGGAAATTTGACCAACACGTTATTAGGTGGGGGTCTTAGATTCAGAGGAACTGCATGATATGATTCATTAAATCTTATGATGTAATCTGGTACGGTTTCATTTGGTCTTCTTCTTAATTTTTCAAATTCTGATAAGATCTGGAGAGGATCTTTCTTTTTCTCCCATCTGTTCAAAAATGCCCTATACAAAGCTTCTAGGTCAGCAATACCGTTCGGGGTGAGAGCCCTAAACCAAGTTCTAACTTCTCCAGTAAGACTTTGTACAAAAATTCTCATACGGATATCATCAGTATCAATCTCATAAAACTCAAAGTAATCTGTCATCCTTTTGGTGTGTTGTTGTGCTGTGTAGGTGCCTGATCCGTCAAAAGGTGTGATCTTACTTTGGTAGTCTGGTGGTAAAGCTGGAGGGTTGGCTGGTAATATTAAAGGGGCATATCGATTGGCCATTGGAAGATAAAGTGGAGTAACAAGAGTAGCTGGTCTAGTAGGAGGAGATGGAGGTCTGACAGGTGGAGATGGAGGTCTGACAGGTGTTTGAAAAGTGGCTGAGTTCGGAGATGCTTCAGTTATTACAGAAATGTTGGAGCTTTCTTCAAAGGCTTGCTCAGATTGAATGGAGTTATGAAATTCTCTGTCAAGATGATGCGAAACAAATCTATATTGCAATTCTTCAATGAACCAAGGATCTGGAATCAACCTAGATAATTCAGTCTCAGAAAAATTTACAAACAAAGATGTTTCAAGTCTCGCGTCAAAAGGAACGTCGTCAATATAAATAATTTTCACAGGACAAGATGCAGATCTAGAGAGTGGTCTAGAACTACCTGTACTTTCCTGACTTCCTCTTTCAGAACTTTCTTGACTTCCTTGTCTTCTAAGAATCCTAGGGATCAGATTTTGATTTTCAAAAATTGGTGGTGGATTTGGGTCAGGGTTTGACCTAGTATGTCGAATCCTTTCTGAAGCCAGTTTTCTTAGAATATGTGTTTTTGAATTTTGGGTTTTACTTGAAAAATAAATACAACTTCTACAAATTCTTTAAGAAATAATGATATGTGATTAAGATTTCCTCAAAGATCTGTTTAAACTAGAGATTCTGATTGAAAAATTTGAAACTAAGATTCAATTTATAAGCTAAATCAAAGATAGACTGAAACAGCATTTATTTACTTTTGCAATTGCATAGCAAAAGCAATTTCAAAGGCTTCCTGGCTGATTTTCAGACTCTGTCTGTAGATTATAAATCAAACAATAGTATCAATAAAATGATTTCAGTTCCCCAGTATGGTCGCCACTATGTTATCACTCAGGTTTTCCTAGAAGTTGTGTAAGAGGAAAGTATACCCGAGGTAACCACAAACCAATCTTTTAGATGCAGAATCTAGCCAATCTGCATCCAGAGAGGGCTCTCTCTTTATGATTTATCTTTGTTTTTGAATGATTTTAGGCTAGTTATAGATGCAAAGTTTGTTTTGGGAAAATGGTGGAATCCACAAACTAAGGGCAAGGTTGAGGGCTTTCAGTCCATTGGGCTATGGAGTCTAAGGATGGCTTTACTGGATTTCTTTTCTGAACACAAGATGTTATTACAGGGCAAGATAGCTAGACGGAGAACAATCCTTAAAATTTAAAGTGGATGGATGGTCTTGAAGGGATGAAAGGCAACTAAGAATCTTTCACCATATTCAAGATGAAGAAGAGAAATGATTACAAGCAAAGAGCAATGAAGGATTCTTTGTTACAGTAATCAACAATATTGAATCAGCAAAACATGAGCAATTAAGAATTCATGCTTATAACTAATCCAGAAGAAAACATCGAGAATAATCACATTTGGAAACAGAGTACAATTAAGCAAATTCTGTTTCAATCCTTTATGTAAACTATTCAGAAACGGATATGATGATAGCATAAACTAATATAAAATGTAAACACAAGGGTTGGAAAACTTATTGAACTGAAGTCCAACACATGAATCCTGCAACAAGTCGAGTGCTTCAAAACGTCATCCAGTAAGCCACAAGTAAATTTGTCCAAAAGCTTTTTATTCCGAAAACCTCAATGTTACAGCAGAGTAATAGAATCCACCCCCCAAAACTCTATTTGAAGGTTTATTTATACAAAAATAATCTTAACAATCTTACTCTATCCTAGCCAAGAATTCAGGCTGACTTAAAGAGCATTTACAACAAACAAGAGACACATGGTCTCGAAAATAGAATAATGAGTAACGGCTGATGTGCTGTTCCTTTCTTCATGGACGTACTAAGGATAAGTGCTCTAAATAGGGCTTTGTGTTGTCCTTTGCGTATTCCTTTGACTTGTTGAATACTTTTACTTCTCACGGATACTCTTTACTCTTTCATCTGATACTCTTTCATCTGATACTCTTTTTTTTACCATTTACTTAATAGTAAAGATAAACTTTTGTCCTGACAACATTTTTTTACAAAATTTCCATCATTTCCTTCCACCACTGATCATCTGGTATCATTGTTCTTCTGAGCTTCCTTAAAGTTTCATCGGCTTCAGTAAGTTTATAAAAAGTGGGCTCGTTCGGAAATAGATACTTTACCTCATGTTCCAGATAAAACAGATTTCTCACTTTTTCATAAATACTCTTCCCAGTTGGTACTGTAGGTTCTGATGAGCTAGTAGAACCTATACTAGTAGAACTTACAGCTATATGTTTAGCATGAGCTTTGATTCTTTTCTCATAAGTTTCAAAGTCTACTATTTGATCCTCGGTGAGCATGGGACTTGGCAAATCACTGTCCAGCAGAGCTTGAAATTTTTCTCTGAAAACGTTGATGTCGACCAAAATATCATTACACTTTCTTTCTAGATTTTGCATGAAAGTTCTCTTTGTAAAAATTCTCTTTGCTTCCAAAACTACACATGTTCTATCATCAATTCCTAACAATGCTAGCTGTTGTTTTGTTCTGGAATTCAAAAATTGAATGAGCTGCTGGGCTAGCTCTGGCTTGCCTCTTAATTCATGTCTAGTTTTGTTTATTTCCTCTTGGGCTATCTTGACTAACTCATTCTGCTCAAAAATAGCTTGAATGGAAGGCCAAATATCTCTTATTAAATTAATGATGTTATCCCAAAGAATATCATTTATTTCATTCAGAGGTTTTTCCAGTGTAAGATCTTTTTGCAAAGCCTCAACCAATTTTTCCAACCTTTTTATTTCTCTGAGGTTGTCAGCAACTGTCTTTTTGGATGTGTCATATTTTCCCTCCAATTTTGTTAATTGTAATTTTGCTTCTTGGAGTTCTGTGACCTTTAGCTGCAAACTCTCCATCTGTTTAATCAGATCATCAGAATTCAAATTAGAAATATTCACCTGAGATGATTGTTCCTGTTGTCCTGTAGTACCTGCTGCTGAAGCCTGTTTGAGAATTTCCTGTTCCTGCAATGCCTTTTCCAGCTCCTTCTCGGTTTCATTTAGTCGCTCTGTCAAGTTTAAGAGCAGCTCCATCATTTCTTCTTGTGAATTTCCTTTTATTATTTCCTGTGTCTGGGGGTGCCTTGAGGCTGGTATTTTCAACTGTTTTCTCAGTGCAGCTATATCATCCTCTTTCTTTTTTATCAGTGCCTCAATACCTTTAGTGTCTTTGGGATTGTGTCCCAAACTAATAATGATCTCTTCCAGAGACTTTATTCTATTGTCCTTGGCCTGTGAGGAGGCCCTTTCAATTTTCAATGTTGTAGCAGTATTATTCAAGGAATCTTGTAGTGTTAAAGCCGCCATGGCTTTGTTGGTGAGAGTTGAATAAACCATTTCCCCTGTTTGCCTATGAAGCTCTATCTGATCCAAGGGATGGATATCCTTTGCTAACACTTCAAAATTGGTTCTGATGTAATCTGTTGCTGAAGTTGGCTTTGGCACTTTAGCTTTGAAGTGGCTCATTTGCATTTTACCTTGTGAAACATCAAATGCTGACATCAACCTTTGCTGATTGTGAGGAGCCATCTTCATATACTGATCATAGACCTTCATTTTTAATGGTTCACTCTTTGTTTTGATATCAATGAAGGTTCTTTTAATGTCTCCAGTATCTATCTTTGGCGGTCTGAAAGAAGATACTAAGTCGTCTGGGCTGTTTGTATCCCTTTCTCTCGTCCATATTTGTTTCATCACTGTAATTGCTTGTTTGATTATTCCTCCTCGCCATCATCAAATATCATCTATGATCTCACATCCGGAGGTGGATCGCATTTATGTTTTTTAGCTTGATGGACTCAGTTCCTTTTGAAGGTGAGGTAACTGAGTCGACCTTCTTGTAGATGTTTCACATTCGAGTTTTGCATCTCTGGAGCTTGGATTTGCTTTGCTGGTGTTTGAGAAGCTTTAGATTGTTCTGGTGTTTTGGAACTCTGTGATTTTTCTGCTATGACCAGGGTTTCAATGACCTGAACTATAGGTTCTTTTCCTTTACCTTTAGGCTCTGCTGTTACTGATGGGCTGTCTTCCTGTATAGCTTGTTGTAGAGTGGCTGTTGAAGATGTGCCAATATAGGGCACCTGCATTTGATCATATGTTTCTAGGTCAAATTTCTTCTCAGCATCTTTCATAAGTTTATTCAATTTGTCAGCTCCACTTCCCTCTTCAATAAGTGTTCCTTTAACCCATTCATCTTGATTTGCATACTGTTCTATGTCAGGAATTCTGTGATGTATATAAGGAGATGACTTATTTTTTAACCTTATTTCACAAATGAAACCAAAGGGGTCATAAGGGACCCAACGGAAAGATGTCTGGAATTTTCTCTCTAATATAAGTTCTGCATCTCTCTCAGCTTCTCTAGAATTGCAAATGAAAGGACCTAACTGGCTCTTGATCCTTAACTGTGCTTTCTTCTTTACATTGCAGAAATGGATTACATCTGAGTTATTCATCTGTCTAAAGTATTCCAAAGCAAAAATTCTCATTGGTACATATCTGGGTAACTTGAATGGATGTAATTCACATCCATAAATCCCGATAACTGTATGGTTTTGGTACAAGTACCAATCCCCAACTTTGTAACTTTTTGACAATTGCAGGGTCTTTCTTATCTCAGTACTAAGCCTGGGGGGAGAAACTCCTGTTAACAAGGTTGTAGCAGGATGTACAAATTGATCAGTGAATTCTGAATAAGAGTAGGGAGAATCAGAGGACAAATGAATGATGGGGGACCAAAAAATAACAGACCTGGGATTACCTTTAGTGAACAAAAGCCTCTCAACAGGAAAGGGAATTTTATCTAGTAGCAGAAAACAGAGTGCATAGATGAATTGTGGAGAGCACTTGAACACTTTTTCATCATCAATGGAAACTGATCATGACTTTGTTATAAATGAAGGAAGTATAGTCATACTCTTAATCTCAGATCTGCCCAGGGGAAGATGACAGCAAATGGTTATTTCAACATACCAACGTTGGTATCAATCCTAAGAGTCAAAGGATATTACATCTCACAATAAGCTCTTCCCGTAAAATGATTGAAGACGAAAAACCATAGGGGAGTCCCTTTGGCCGATGCTCGGTAACTTGGCATCGACATTGCTTTCTTCCTTTTCTCTGAGTTAATAGTCGTTTTCAATTAGCCCTTCCATGGATAGAGGTGCTAATTCTTGTTCTGGCTCAAATTGTAACATAGCATTAATAGCCTGAGGTGTTATAGGGAACAAAGCACTTTGATCAGGAGCTAATACAGCTCTTTGTATGGGATCATAATTTGCATGACAATAATGAATGATTTCAGGGAAAACGGGAACTGTAGGAATGAAATACCTTGGGAGATTGGATTCCCACAACCCTATAAGATCTTGCCCCTTTGAGTATTCGTCTCTGCAGCGACAGAAACTCAAACGGGGACTTTCATCGAAAGGCAGGTCTTTTATTTGGAAATCTTCATCTATGAGAGGCAAGTAGTCTAAATCTCGGTGAGGAGCATTCAAAGGACATGCTGAGTAAGAGGGGCTTCCATTTTGGTTCTTGTGGATTCAAATGGAGGTTTCAGCTTTTTCTTACAGACTGACTTTAGATATCGGATAAAAAGAAGAAATTTGACAAATTGCAGTTTGGGGAAGTAAATTCACATTGTGTTTTAACTTTCAATGAGGACTCGGGTAGAGTGATTTTTAACCACTTTTCGTGAAAACACAAGAAATGCTTTGACTGTGTCAAAAGTGACGATAAATACCGTTTTGGAATGAAAAACCTGGTTCTTCTGCTGTAATGATGGGCTAAGCAGAATGTTCTTCGAGAACTACGCAATGGAATTTCTGAGTAATTTGTTGTATTTGCAGTGAATTTTGAAATTTGCAGCGGGAGCTTAGTCTCTTTCAAAAACCAAAATAACTAAAAAAACGCGAAAAATGGCTTAAAAACAAGTCAAAAAGGGTTTTTTGTTGTTTTCGAGGCGATGACGTCATTCGACGTACGGGGTGACGAAAGGGAGTGGGACCGGCGGTATTTGATAAGCGGTAAGCGGTGAGCCCGCACCGCTTATGGAGGAAGGCGGTAAAAATCGTAACGGCAGCGATTCCACAGGCTGCTTGCCACGTGGAATGCTGAATAGTCAAACCCGCTCATTCCCCGCTGGCTAAAAAACTCACCTGCGATGGGCAGCGGGATTGATCGGGACCGTTGATCAATGGAGGAATGATCTGACGGCTGGAGGAAAGGGAAACTTGTGCGGTTTTGGAAAGTGGGCCCGTCGGGGTTTAAACAAGTTTTGACGTGTAATCTAATCACCCCGGGGAGAAGCTAATAGGCGGGAATGGTTGTTAATTAGTCCAAATGACTAATTAACCCCGTGATTTTTATAAAATGATTTGCGGCGGGGTTTGGCCATGTGGAATACCACGTGGAATGCTGAGTATGATGGCGCGGGGTTCAGTTGTAATCTTTTCTTGTTTTTGGTGTTAAACACATATGTTATGTGTTTAACGTTTTTCTTCATATATTTTATTATACGATGAATAAATTAATATAATTAATTCATCATAGGGGCGGAATGTATATATAAGGTTAGAGTTTTACCAAAGGGTTTTATAAAGCGGGGTATTTAAATGCGCGGGACTATATATGCTTTGGTAAAACATTATAATAAGAGGGTTTTGGGGATATTTATTAGAAAAGGGAGTTATATACATAGGAAAAAAGGATTTCACTAGGGATTTAATACAATAGAGTTAGGTGTTAGCATGAAAAAGGACAAGGAAAATCAAAACATCTTTGTATATCTAAGAAAGTGAAAACTTATGAAGTAAATTGCACATTTTTATCTTCAACACTTAAACTTAGAATAACAAGTTGTTTTGAGGAATTTTATGGAATGTTGCATCAGTTTCCTAAGTAAAATAGGATTTTACTTAGGAAAAGTTAAAAATGGAAGATAATCAATGATGGATTATTTAAAGTGCTTAGGTCTTTTGATCATTAGGCCGAGGGTCCGGTCCCTCCAGAAGTCAAGGAAATGCCTTGAGCCCCTTTGATCTCAAATTACCTTAGTACTTTTGGGGAAATTAGTAAAACTCTTGAGGGGGAAAAATGATGAGGGAGGTTAATGAAATTGACTTTGCTTGCTGTGATTTTCCAGTGTATTTCCTGCTTTAGTACTTGTGATGAAAGTAAATGATTAACCAACATGTAGCAGCACCATTCATCAGATAACACTCTTGTAGCACCATCTACCTACCCTATCTACTTAGTACTACCATTTTGTCTTCTTTATTAGGGTGCATTTAGACTTGCAAACCCCTTTCAATCTTTTTCTTTTTACATGATGAATCTATCTATTTCTACCCTTATTACATCCAAGGGCTCAGATTAAACTGTTGAGCACTTTTTATTCACTCTACCTAGCTACTTATCTGCCAAGATTAAACTGTTTGGCTAGATATTTATTCTCTAATCTAAAACATGAAATTGAAATATGACTAAGCCAAGTTTAAACAGTTTGACTTATTTATGAATTGTGGCAAAAGTTCACAAGCTGCACACAATTGATTTATTACAACAGATGAAAAAAGTAGTGGCATTTGGACTTGCACACTTTCCTTGGTCTATTTTTGCTTGGGGTTCATTTCTTTCTCTTTTTTGACCATTTTTATTCTTTTTACCCTTTGATTTTTCTTTTAGGGTATACCCTCTTTACATTTTTTAAATTTTTTGATTTTTTGGTTTTTTCAGAATATGGAACACCTTTTGACAGACTGGTCGGCAACCTTATTTAATATAAATTCAGTCAGTACATAATTCAGGAGAGATTCCCTTCATATCCGTGTAATCCCATGCGAATGCTTCCTTATTTTCAAGTAATAACTTCATTAACTGCTGTGTTTCAGCAACTGTTAGATCAAGATTTATTTTTAATGTTTTTCCAGGTTCGATTTCCACTGTTATGCTTTTAGAGGAGATGGTGGTTAATGTCTGAGATAAATCTTCAGATTCAATCTTTTCCTGGGTATCCGTTTCGAAAAGTGCAGTCAATTGGTTGTGTGTTTCAGTAATTACAGAGGAAGGTTCGAAAATAAAATTATTAATTATTTCATCCTCTGTGCTGTCTTTAAGAGTTAAAGCTTGTCCGATAGCTAAAATAGGCTGAATAGCATTATCATCATAATCCATCCACACAGAATTTTGATTATTAATTATGGGTGTAGCATGAGGATAAAGAGTAAGTTGTTTAGTTTCATAACCATTAGAAATTTTCATTGAACCGGATCTGCAGCTGATAAAGGCATCGGCTATGGCTAGCCATGGCCTTCCTAGAATTAAAGGGTGTTCCCCCAGCTTTGTTTTAGTTTGTAATACCACAAAATCAGCTGGGTAATTCCAAGATTCAACCGAGATAACTAGATATTCAACAATTCCTTCTGGTTTAATTGTAGAACGGTCAGCTAACTCTAGGATGGTTGGTGTATCTCTAATTGTGTTATTCAGTTGTAACAACTCTGAAGTTTTGATGGTCATAATGTTTATTGCAGCACCTAAATCTACCAGAACTTGAGGAATTATCGTTTTACCAATTTGAACTGTCACAGTAGGATGGCCGGGGTCACCATATTTCACAGGAGGGGTTTTTCCGGACATTAATGCAGATAGATCACCCATAACATGAACTGTAAGGGGGTCTTTAGTGTTCCTACTAGGTTTCTTAACACAAATGTCCCTCATGGTTCTGGCATAAATTGGTACATCTCTTAGTGCATGTAAAAGTGGAATTTTAACATACAAATTTTGCAATTCCCCTAAAAGATTAAAATCAGGTGTTTCAGGCGTTTTAGTTAAAACTAAACGCTCGGGGAATGGTGGATCTGTTATTTCAGCACCCTTGTTAGAGGGTGGTTGTGCTTTTTTATGTTTCTCAGTTTCATCTTTATCAGAATCAAAAGAGGTTATATCATCCATGATAGGTTCTACTATTTTCCCAGATCTCAAATGAATATCATTACATTGCATAGTAGAAAATGTAGGCTGATTCTGAATATCAATGACTTGCACAACTTTATTATTGGGGTTAGGATTTGGTTGCACAGGTAGCTGGCGTCTCATTTGATTATTTGATGGAGCTCCTGATGGTAGAGGCAGTGGTTGCTGAAATTGAGGAAATTGATTTGGATACGGGAGTTGTTGGCTTCTCCAATTTGAATTCCATGGATTAAAAGAAGATGGTTGTTGTGGGGGCCAAGGAGTCCACATTGTAGGATCAACAAAGGGAGGGTTTGTTTGTTGCATGGGTGGGTAGTTCATCTGATTAAAGGGTGGGTATTTCATTTGGTTAAAGGGAGGGTAATTTGTCTGACTGAAAGAAGGATAATAATTCCAACGATTAGAAGATGTAAATGGCATGCTAGAATTCATACCTTGTCCTCTTGGTTGCCATTGTCTTCTTTGTGTTAGCAGATAAACTGCTTCAGCTTCTTCTTCTGTTGGCTGCAGTGCTACCTTTATTCCCGGTAGAGAGGGACATTGTTGTGTTTCATGATCTTTCTCACAAAGGGTGCAGATTGGTATCTTGTCCAATGGGCATTCCCTTAGTGGATGTTTATCTCTGCATTTAGGGCAAAAGACAGCCAGAGCTGCTTCTGCTTCAGCCTGCTTCTTTTTAACCTGCAAGGTATCAATTTTTGAAGCAAAAGAACTTAACATTTCAGTTTTAAATTCTTCAAGAAAGTTACCTATTTCATCTCTTGTTGCTCCCCCACTGGCTGATTTCTGAACTCTTGAATAAGTGGGATCTTTGTTACTTGCTCTGTTCCTTGCAGCTCCTCTTGAACATCTTTTACAGAGTTCAACAATCTCATCATATGATTCTTTATATATATCTCCTTTACCAAGCATGTTTAGCATGTCTAAACAATCGTCCCTTAATCCTCTAAGTAATATTGTTCTACGATTTTCTTTACTTACATTCGGATGATCATATCTCTGCAGATTATACTGCAGTCTTTCCACATATTCCTCCAAATTCTCGTCCGCCTTTTGTGCCATGTTGAATAATTATTCCCTCTTTTCTCTTGTCCAACAATAATCTTGATATTTAAGCAGAAATTTCTGTTTCATCTATTCCCATGTTGTGATTACATGGCTTCCAAGGCTCATGAACCATCTTAACGCATTTCCCTTTAATGTTGCTGGAAACAGTTTCAACTTCCGAGCATTAGTAACATAATCATAGCTTCTGCATAATATATCAAATTCAAAAAGAAATTCATCCAAATCTTCAGAGGATAAACCATGGAAGTTGGGTAAAGCTGACAATGGAATATTCTTCATAGGGGTTGCTCCTCTAGGGAGATCACTGATAGGAAATCTTAAGGTAGAGAGAGAATTTTCATCCTTTCCTTCTCCTTCAGGATCTACTCATCCTCCACCAAATAATTATTCGTTGTTTCCTTCCATTGGTTGATCTCCTACTGCACTTTCTTGATCCTCAAAATCTTCTACTGGGTCCTCAATGTTTTCCACTGGTCGTCCAATATATTCTGTCAATTCCTCAATGTTCTCTGCTGATTCCTTAGCACTTTCTTCTGATTCTTCAGCACTGGCTACTGGTTATTTAATATCTGTTGGTTCCTCTACATTTTCAGGGCTCACAACTTCTTCTGTTTTGTAGTCTGATTGAGGGGAACATTGAGGTTTTGGTCTTCGAGAGCTTAATCTCTGTGACGATTCAGCTTTTGATACAATTTCGTCAATAAAAGTCTTTCTTCCTCCCCTTCCTTTTCCCTTGCCACCTGTAGGGTTAGTTTTATTCTGGGTTCTGCGTCCTCTCATACAATCTGCACATCTAGAAAGAAAACATCAATGCTTTTGAAATCTATAATTTCCTTCCCTGGCAACGGCGCCAAAATGTTGGTCTCTTTAATTGTTTTAACAATTCAAGCACCACATAAATTTTCAACCCAGGAAGGTCTGTTTATTCCAAAGACAATCACGCACTGTATATGCTCAATTCCAAAAGCAAAGAAATGTTGTAGTATCAATCACACAAATCAAACTGTTCACACCTCACTTTAACAAAGTTGAAGCCTACTTGTGTTACAGCAGAAACAATCCCTCTATTGCAGACCTTCATTAAAAGAATCCTAGGAAAAATAATGAAAGGAAATAACCCTGCAGAAAAGGAGATCAATCAACCATAACAGAGAATAGGACCCTATTCCTCCAAACAGGAATCTTCAGCACCTGTTGCCTGATATTAATCACACTGTAGAAAAAGATCAATCCACGGAAAACAGGACCCTATTCCTTTGAACAAGAATCTTCAACACCTGTTTCCTAATATCAATCACACTGCGGAAAAAGAAGATCAACCTACAGAGAACAGGACCCTATTCCTTTGAACAGGAATCTTCAGCACCTGCTTCCTGATATCAATCACACTACGGAAAAAGAAGATCAACCTAAGAAGAACAGGACCCTATTTCTTCAAACAGGAATATTCAGCACCCGTTTCCTGATATCAATCTATCACACATTCATCTAATAAAAAAATAACTGAAAATAAATTAACTCTCAGCTTCTTAAGAATGAATGGTATAAAGCTAATGTAGTGTTAAAGAAAACAGAGTGCTTGATAAGAAACACAGAACTATATAAATAATTCTTCAGCAAACAAGGTTAAATTAAGGTGTGAATAACATAAAGAGTAACAAAATACAGGAGCAATTGGGTGAATCTTGTGATGAAGGCGGGCCTTGTCCTTCTCACAAGATTCCCCGAGGAAAGAAATTAAATTGAAGTGCTCAAAATAGAATTTTATTCATCTGTCAAGAAATGATACATTACAACAGAGTAGAGGATCTATCTTGCTTCCAGAAAATGTACTCCCGCAATCCCCCTCCTAATGATGATGTCTCCTCTTTTTAAAGAGGAGACATCTATTACAGTTACATCATAGAAATCCTATTTTTATCCAAATCTAATCTCTTGTTTTAATACAGGGTCTTTTCTGTTCTTCCATCCTGGAATGCTGTTACAATAGGTACAAAAATACTAGCTTCAAAACAGTCCGTGTAACAGCTTCCCTTGTTCATCTTCGTCCTATTGTCATGATTCTTAAAATACACTTTGAATATCGCAAATCACGAGTTGTCTCAGCTACGGGATTTGCGTGCTTGTTCACTGTTTCAGCAACACGATCCTTATCATAGATTATCTGCGATCTTTTAGACTTGTCTTAGCAACTATCTATCTTCGATTAATGATTAAATATAAAAGTAATGTGGAATTATATGCAAAACAAATTAAATACATAGTAAAGAGAAGGATTTCATATACCTTTGGATAAAATGGACGGAAATGATAATGTAAACTTTTAAATATGGACTATAAAGAGTAAAGTGGTGTCAAAATGTATGGACAAAATGGTACATTGTGAGGTCCTAACACCTGGCTGTATCTTAGGAACTCTTTTAGAGTGTGCTCTTTCCTCCTAGATTTCTTAGCTTCATATATTTTTTTAGTCTAATTTTAATCTCTTAAGATGGCTAACAGATCGCCTCGTCGATCAAGGAGGCTTCGTGGGTTGTCTCCCGTGAGTGCTGAGTCTTCTTCAAGAAGGCGTAGGAGTAATTCAGAGGGTGATTTTCACCCGATGGTTTCAAACGCAGTAGAGAGAGATCCTCCGTTGGGGCTTGAAGTTTCTGTGGATGGTTCTGGTGTCAATGTCAGTATAGAGGAGAGTGCTTCACTCATCTCTAGAGTTTTATTTCTAGTAGAAGAAGTAGAAATAGAGGAAGTCCCTCAGCCTGCTAAGTCTCTTCCATATCCTCTTCCTGATAATTATCCTTACATTATTTAGTACATCCGACCCAAGTCTCAGAGACCGGAAAGTCCTTATCCATCATATTCATACCTTTTGATGGCCACGACTGGGAACACAGTTTTGGCTGCGAGCATTGTAGGTGTTCAGACTCCTCTTTTAGTGGAAGGAGGGGGCACTATTGCTATATTGACTTCTAGTGCTGTTGTGTTTGGCTCTGGTTACACCCAAGCACATGCTCCTCAATCTGGTCCCTTTTCTTTTGGAATACCCACTAGTGGGATTCCTTCTTTCTCCTTTTTCAATGCTTCAACTGTCTCCACACCCATTCCTTCTATGGCTTGTGGATCAAATTCGTTTCAAGGGTTCCCCTTTGGAAGTGGGCACATCCCTCATTCAAACCCTTCCTTAGGATCTTTACCTTTTTCCTCTCAGACTCAAGGTTTCTATCCTTTTTCAGGAGGTCAAATTTCTAATGTTTTACGGGATGGAACCCTGTTTTTACAGCGTTGGGAGCAAGGAATCCCTTTCTCACTGGTCAACAAGGGAATGTTCCTTTCCCTTTTTTGAGTACTTCTTAGGATTTTTTTCCGCTTGCAAATGCTTGGAACCCTTACCAAGGGATTTCCTCTTCAATCACTACTTCGGTTCGAGTGAATGGTCATGTGTATATAAACTCTATGTTGGGGGGAGGGGGTCCTTCTCTGAATGTCAGGTCACAAGGATTTTCTTATGGCCCAACATTCTCTACGAACAATATCTGGCAATCTAGTGCCTCAAATCCAGGTTATTCTTTTCAGAATGTGGGAAATCCTTCCTATGGGGGATGGAATTCCCAGGCTCCTCCTCGTTTACCATTTCTGGCAATGTTAATCTTGCTAGATATATCGAAATTTACTAATGATCCTATCCGATATATTCCAGGTCGGCCTTTGGTCCCCACTAAGCTCCTTTTAGACATTCCAAAGTTTGAAGGGAAAAATCGTGAGGATCCGGCAGACCATATCACCACTTTCCATTTATGGTCTTCCTCGAACTCCTTGATTGATGATTCGATTAGGTTGAGATTATTTCAAAGAACCTTAACTAGAAATGCTGCCAAATGGTATATTGAGTTAACTGGGGGTAGTTTTTCTACTTTTGGAGAGTTGGCTACCATGTTCTTAAATCACTTTCATTTACCTGTTCGTTATTGTTGAGCCTCAAATTTGTGTTTTCCTTCACCTCATTTTACCTCATTTTCCCTTGTCCATTTCTATCTTAAACCCAATTGATCAATAAAAATAGTTAAAATTACTTCTAGAATGGTTTACATGACTGACTTGTTGAATTTTGTGATTGTTGCCATTGTTAAGCATTTTGACCAGAACTAGCTGCAGAATGCAGACATTCCGTAGCTAACCGGCGATTCTGCAGCTACCTTTATGTTTGAGTATGTTCCAGGTGGCCTCTTGAGGAAAAACGCATATGGGCATGATACACGTCGTGCCTACATGGTTTATTGCTCATCATGGAAGAGGAAATGAATTCTGGGTACGGTTATGCACGTGGGAACACATTTGTGAAGGAAGACTCCTACTAGGACTGTCTCAGTCCAGGCTCGTATGTCTTTTCTTCTTCACGTAGCCACCTCAAAGACTCCTAAGATGATTCGGATAAGGAAAGACATTATTCCTAAATTGTTGTAATTATTGTTACTTGAATTTACTTTATAAACTCTTGAGTAGACCGAGAGCTTAGTTAGAGATTTTGTGTTAGATTTGCAGCTAGATTTTGTGAAAACTTTGTGTTACGTCTTTGAAGACACAGAGCGTTATGTTCAAACTATTGCATCGTTAATGGAGCAGACAAAGTTATCTAGAAGGCGTGATTTAATTTGGAGTTGAATGCCGTCAAGTGGTAGAGGGCCCCTGCCTCTTGCACGGATTTCTTTTGCGTAAACTAGATAAGTTTTTCTTAGCTGTCTTTACATTTTGCATTTGAATTGGTAGTTGTTTTGTTTTATCTACTGTAGTCGTATTCATTCTAGCTCTTCCACAAGAAGACACTCTTCCAACAAACTAAAATGATGAATGTTTAATGACTATGGTATTGTAGGATAGGAGTTAAATTTGTATTTGTTTTTAATTAGCTACTGTAGTCATATTCTGCCCAAATTTCTTCCACAAATAGACACTTTTTCTGCCCACCAAAATGATGAAATTACCATGACTATGAATTTAGGAATAGGATGAATTGTATTTGTTTTGTTCTAGATACCTAGCGCTATTCATTCCAGCTTCTTCCATTAAAGAAATATTATCTTTCCAATGTGCATCACAACAATGAATGACATTGCCATAGTAATTGTAGAATTAGGTTGTAGTTTTTTCTATTCACTATCACAGTTACACTTGTTCTCATCACTCTTCCACAAGAAGAAATTCTTCCAATAAATCCTTAAGAAGTTCAAGACATGACCGTGATAATGAATGATTTAGTTGTGTGTGTGTGTACTAAGTATCATCTCTGATCTTGCTCTTAAACGCTTGCCCAAGACATCATAATGACGAGTAGGGTATGGATGTGATAACTTAGTTTTTCATTTGCTTTCAACTCATTTGCTTTCAATTTCATACAAGTACACAGTCAGAATTGTTCTACCTCTTCCAAAAGAAGGAACTCTTCCAAGATATCACTAATGATGAACAAACAGATTGTGTAACTTTATAGATTAATACATGTTAGTACAGTTAGAACAACTCCGGAGTTTCATTTGCATTTAATTCATGTTCAGTTACTTTGTTTCAAGTTTGATGATGACTTATAGTTCAACATTGCTCTAGTTTAGTAGCATCTTAGGTTTATTCTTAGATTAACTCATTGCACTTGCATCTCATATTCAAATTGTCATCCATTGCACAATAGATTACTCTAGTTGTTAGGATTAACAAGACAGCCTTCATTATTCACAAACATCTTCTTGTTCTAAAATCTACAAATGATCTATAGCCATAGGAACAGAAGACAACATCACTATAAGGTCTGAAATATCTCTGCAATTTCCTCATCATTTCATAAACAGAGCTCTTCCTCAAAAGAACTACTTTGAACAAGAAACCAATAACTCTTTGAGTATAGGTTCTGTGACATTCAATTAAATTGCAGAATAGAACTAGGAATTAATCATAGAATAGAAGAGCTTAGGACAGAGTATTACATCATTAGTGTTTGACTGTTTAGTTAGAGGATTTGCATATTTAGTGATCATTTATCAAGTTTAGTTTGTGTCATTTGCCTAAAAAGTCATTATCAAGCTTTTTCTTCTATTTAGTCATAGATCAGATTTTGCTTCAGTATTTCTAATTGCATTTGCCATTCCATACATTAGATTTAACTCTGTTTTGACCACCAACTT
Organism: Pinus albicaulis; assembly: GCA_034641835.2. NCBI lineage: Eukaryota > Viridiplantae > Streptophyta > Pinopsida > Pinales > Pinaceae > Pinus > Pinus albicaulis. Next base: position 866,847,430 of record CM076583.1, on the reverse strand, counting down.
CTGTCCATTAGTTTTCTAGGCAGTTTCATTGTGAACATAAAACACCAAAAGACCAAAAACATCACAAATCATCACAAAAGACCAAAAACATCACAAAACCACATACAACACATTAGGAAACAAGCACCTAGGTACATATGGTACACTTCACTTCAGCAGTTTACAAATCCTGGTTGACAATTAAATGAAGCTCAGTTTAGGAGACTAGATTGAGACCCAACATTTTGGCGCCGTTGCCGGGGAAGTGAAAACTAGGTAACCTTTGTTTCTTAACATCCAAAAACAATTTTATGCGTAGGGAGAGAGATTCAAGGGGAAGATTTATAAGCAGCAGAGGCAGAAGTTTGATATCTAGAACACCACTTGTTTCATCTAGATCCAGAGCTAGTACACCTTCAACTCAAACCCATCTTCCATCCTTTACTGATCCTGGACTTCTAGAAGATCTAAGGTCACCTATTCCATTAGAGAAACCTTCCACTTCATCTACTGAACCTGCCATAGAAGAAGATCTAAAAACTCCTGTTAGAGACACAAATCTTTCTACTTCTACACGAGAGTCAACCATGGCAGAAGAAGGAGGAGGAGGAGTTGTTAATGGAGAACACACATTATTTGGAGGAGGTAGAGGTAGAGGTAGAGGAGAAGGAGGAAGAGGAGGTAGAGGTGCAGATGGAGGAAGAGGTAGAATAGGAAGCTCTTTTGGGTTTTCTATACTTGATGAAGAAACCAATACAACCATGAAAAACATTTCACCTTTTGTCCTTCCGAACTTCTATGGACTTAAAACTGAGGATCCTGAAACTTTCTTATTCGAATTTGAAGTGCTGTGTAGGACTTATGACTATCTTCAAGATGCTCAAAAATTGAAATTGTTTCCTTCAACTCTAAAAGGAGCAGCATTGAAGTGGTTTATGAGTTTAAACAGTAGTTCCATTAGAACATGGGAAGACATGAAACAAGAATTTCTAGAGAGATACTTGGATTATTGTATGCCGGTTAATCATAAGGAAGAAGTGTTCAAGATGTTACAAAAGAAGATGAAAACTTAGAAGATTTGTTGGAAAGATTTAAATACAACATAAAAAGGGCACAAATGGAAAACCTAGATCAGGACACTTTAAAAGCTCTTTTGTTGAAAACAATTAGGGATGAATGGTTGGATATCCTTAACATGATGGGAAAAGGAGATATATCACAACTCACATTACCTGAAATATCTGAGTTATGTATCAACCTTTCCAGAGGGAAATCCAAAACTGTCAAATGTCCAAGAGATCCTGCTCTTGCAAGGGCAAGTAAATCTGTTTCTGGGACAGTAAGTAGATCAGAAATAGGACACATGCTTGATGATTTTAAATCTGACATCTTAGGGAGTCTTAGTGAACAAATAGACACCCTCAAGATACAAAACAAGCAAAAGGCTGAATCTGATGCCTTGGCAATCTTTTGTCCAAAATGTAGGAAGAAACATGCCTTGAGAGAGTGCCCTTTGGATGTAAAAGTTGTAGAAACCTGTGTTATTTGTTTCGAGAAACATGAGACCAAAATTGTCCTCTTCCCGGTTCTGCGGTCGTTTTTCAAAGAAGAAACTCCTGGCTGCATTCGAACATGTGAATCTCAATTTTTGTATTCTTAGAAGACCTCGGGGCAGTGGATCTCGTACACACAAGCGATTCCATGACTGTGTTCATAACCAAATCATCTTGGAATTTTATGCCAACTTGGCCCCAATTTCAAAATCAATCTCAAGCTTGGGCACAAGGATCACAAGGTCCCTATGGAAGATACTCTCCATATTATCAGTATCCACCATCCTATCCATCATATCCACATTTTTATCCTCAAAATCCCCAACAAAATTTCCCTCAAAATCTTCAACAAAATTTTCAACAAAATCCTCAACAACATCATCCGAACCAACCTCATCAAAATCAACCACTTCCATTACCATTCCCTCAAAAATCCAATCAATTTCCAGCTCAGCCCATACCAAACCCTAATAATAAGAACCCTCAGAATACATATATGATAGAAGGACAACAATTTCCAACTTATTTAATTACTCCTCTAGACCTTAGTGATGTTCAACTTAGGTCTGGAAGGATACTTGAGAAGAGGAAACCTTCTGTGATCATACAAGAACAAGATAATTTTGAGGAAGACTCCCTACGGGTTAATAAAAGTCTTGAGGAAGACCCATCCTTTCAAGACCAAAACATTGAAAAAATAAAACAAAAAGATCCAATAAATCCAACTCCCGTATTAGAGCAACCATCCACATCTACTTCTACACCTCCCTTCCCGGAAAGATTACAAATTGATAGAGGTGTAGAAAAACAAATAATGGTGCTTAATTATGATTTCTTAGATGAATTGAGAAATGTTTGCATTAAAATTCCATTATTGCAAGCCATCAAGGAAATCTCAATTTTAGCCAAAACAATAAAGGAGTTGAGTATGAAGACAACAAGAAAAAGAATAAGAGAAACCAAGAAAATTCAACTGGTAGGACAAATAGCAGACATTATGATGGGAAAGATTACTATTCCAAAGTATCTTGACCCAGGAAATCCAGTTGTCAAAATTCACATCAATGGAATTGAAATTCAAAACACACTCATTGACTTAGGGGCAGCAATAAATATCATGAGTAGACAGATCATGGACAAACTGAAACTTCCTAATCTTCTCTTTACACCCACACTATTACAACTAGCAGATAGATCTGTGATCAAACCAGATGGGGTAATAGAAGACATTCCAGTGTCCCTAGATTCTTGGGAGTACCCTGTGGATTTTATGATCCTAACACCCAAGAATAATCTAGGAGGCCATCCTGTTATACTAGGAAGACCTTGGTTGGCTACAGCTGATGCTTTTATTAGTTGTAGGTCCGGTGATATGTATATTTTTGATGGTAGTTCAACAAATAAATTCACTTTATATCCTCCAGCTAGGACAATTACAGATCTAGATGACACTCAATGGATAGAGGATGAAGAATATTTACAACCACTCTTCACAATTTCAGAAATTAGTGAAGATAATCAAATTCTGAATACTCTAGAAAACTTTAAATATTCTCCAGAACACAAACAAGAATCATTTCAAGAGGGATCCAATATTTAATTCTTGTCATCTAGGCAGATGTCTCTTCATTCTATGGACAAATTTGGCAGCTCTACAAGTGAAATTTTTCCAGGCAAAACCTTGAACATAAACAAAAACCTAGAAAAATCTCAACAAGAAGAGTTAGTCAAAGTATTACAGAGACATTCTTCCGCATATGCATGGGAATACACTGACATGAAAGGGATAAGTCCCAAGACTTGTACTCATCACATCTATATAGAGGCAAATTTCAAACCAATCAGACAGCCTCAAAGACGAATGAATCCAAATCTTAGGGAAATTGTTAAGGAAGAATTGCAAAAATTATTAAATGTTAATTTCATCTATCCTATTTCAGATAGTCAGTGGGTTTCTCCTTTGGTAATTGTGCCAAAGAAAAATGGAAAATGGAGGGTGTGTGTTGACTACCGAGAACTGAATAAAGCTACTCTTAAAGACCATTTTCCCTTACTTTTCATAGATCAAGTATTAGATACATTAGCAGGTAAAAAGTACTTTTCATTCCTAGATGGGTTTAGTGGTTACAATCAAATCCAAGTAGCACTTGAAGACCAAGATAAAACCACATTTACTTGTCCTTGGGGTACCTATTCCTACCGAGTATTGCCATTTGGATTATGCAATGCACCCGCAACATTCCAAAGGGCAGTATTAGGAATTTTTTCTGATCTAATACATGACTGTGTAGAGGTGTACATGGATGATTTCACAGTTTATGGGGACACATTTGAAGAGGCTTTAGAAAACTTGGAAAAGGTCTTAAAAAGATGTCAAGAAGCAAACCTTTCACTTAGTCATGAAAAATGTTTTATGATGTTTACTGAAGGTATTGTTTTAGGGCACCACATTTTAGGGGATGGGATTAGAGTTGATGAGGCAAAAGTTGAAGTCATTTCTAACCTATCCATTCCAAGTTGTCAAAGAGATGTTAGAATTTTTTTAGGATTTACAGGGTATTATCGAAGATTTATAGAAAACTTCACCAAAATAGCATCTCCACTCTTCAAATTACTCACCAAAGATTGTGAATTTAAGTGGACTTCTGATTGCCAGTTAGCTTTTGAAACCCTGAAAACCAAAATTTCTGAAGCACCTATATTAAGGAGACCTAACTGGAAGTTACCTTTTCATATCTCGACAGATGCTTCCGATACAGCTTTAGGAGCAGTATTGGGACAGAAAGATTTGATTCCCTATGCCATCTATTATACCAGTAAAAATTTGACTCCTGCAGAGTTAAACTATACTGTAACTGAAAAAGAGTTTTTAGCTGTTGTTCATGCCATAAACAAATTTAGACACTATATAATAGGCTATGAAACTTTTATTCATACTGATCATTCTGCAATTAGATACTTAATGAATAAATCAATCACTAATGGCAGAGTTATAAGATGGTTGTTATTATTGCAAGAATTCAACATTACTATTCTAGATAGGCCTGGAAAACAAAACACCGTGGCTGATTTCCTGTCTAGAATTCAAAATATCAAAGATGACACTCCGGTTGAAGATCAATTTCCTGATGAATATCTTTTTGCAATCTCTACTCAAACTCCATGGTTTGCTGATATTGCCAATTATTTAGTTTCAGGAAAATTTTCTTTAATTATGAATGCAAGGGATAAAAGAAAAATCATTAATGACAGTGCAAGATATTCATGGGTCGCTAATGAGTTGTACAAGACAGGTCCAGATTTGATCATTAGAAGGTGTGTTCGTGAAGATGAGATGCCTGAAATTCTCAAGGCATGTCATGATGAACCTTGTGGCGGACACTTTGCAGATAAGAGGACAACCTATAAGATCCTTAACTTAGGATATTATTGGCCATCCTTGTTCAAAGATTCAAGGGAGTATGTAAAAAGGTGTGACAGTTGCCAAAGGGTAGGGAAACCTTCTCCTTCAGGTGAGATGCCATTACAACCTCAGGTACACATTGAACCTTTTGAAAAATGGGCTTTGGATTTTGTAGGACCTATTAGTCCTCCATCAAGACAAAAGAAATACATATTAGTTTGCACTGATTATGTTACTAAGTGGGTAGAAGCTAAACCATTACTTTTTTCTAATGAATCATCTGTAGTTACTTTTCTTTTTGAGGATATTTTCACTCGTTTTGGTGTCCCAAGGGAAATTGTTACAGATCAAGGAGCTCAATTTACATCAAGGCTAGTGGAGCAAATGATGGAAAATTACAAAATCAGACATAGAACATCTACTCCTTATCATCCACAAGCAAATGGTCAAGTGGAATCCACTAATAAAGTCATTGAAGGAATCCTAACAAAGACTGTTCATCTACATAGAAGAGATTGGGTAGATAGGCTTCCTGAAGCCTTGTGGGCCTATAGAACTACATGGAGGAACACAACAGGCCATACTCCTTATGAGCTTGTTTATGGAAAGCAAGTTTTTTTTCCCATAGAGTTCCAAATTCAAACATTCAAGATGGCAGTTCAGCTAGGACTTGATCTAACGGAGGCACAAAAGCATAGACTGGAGCAAATTAATGAATTGGATGAGATCAGACAAGATGAAGTTCAGAAAACAAGTCTAGTCCAACAGCAAAGGGCTAGATGGCATGATAAGTATATCAAGGAGAAGAAATTTCAAGAGGGAGACTGGGCTCTCTTGTTTGATTCAAAATTCAAGGATTTTCAAGGGAAATTTCAGACACATTGGCTTGGGCCATATGAAATTTTTCGAATTTTTGATAATGGGGCAGTAAAAATCAGAACTATAGATGAAGAGGAGGTCACTTTTCTTGTGAATGGTCATAGACTGAAGCTATACCACAAGCCACTCTCAAGAGAAGAGTTTATCAAGAAGTTCCAAGAAGACAATGATGTGAAGTTAATGAAGAAGAGTCTCTCTTCTTCATCAACTTGATTAAATTTTCTGAAGCATTTCTCTTCTAAAAAATAAAAAATAAAAAAAATAAAATAAAAATAAAATAAAAAAATAAAGGTATAAACATGAAAACCAATCATTGATTGGCATGTTTATACAGAAAAGATAGGGTGAAAATCAGAGTCTCTCTGACACTCTAACTTTTCCCATTTTTTTTTTTATAAGCAGCTGTTATAAAAATCATAAGTACAGTTCCATAGTGCTTATGATTCATTTCATCTCACTCCATTCACTTATTCATCCATACTCCATCTCATCCATCATTCATATTTCACTCCATTCCACATCTCATTCATTTCACTCCATCTTCCATTCATCTCATTTTCATGTCAAAACACAGAATTTGATATCTTGCTGCAAGTGAATAAAATATGTCATGAATTGCAGTACAGCCTTATGTTCCTTCATTCCATTTCATGAACTGAATCCATTTCATTCCATTATCCATTTCATACATATCATAATCCATCATCCATTCTCATAACATTTCACCCATACTCCAAAAACATTTCATTTTCATGATTAAAGTGTTCTACAGGAACATTCTGCAGCTCAGTGGACATTCTGCAGCTGATCAGCCTTTCTGCAGCCCGATAGTCTTTCCGCAGCTACAAATCCTGAAGGCATCAACTAGCATACATCAGAATTACAACAAAGTGACCCAGTGTATTCATGAATCAAAAGCATCAAGAAAATTATGAAGACTCCTCCAGAGATGAGCAGAGAAGACAAAGGCTACAAAAATCAAATAAAGGGAAGAGGTAACAAATTTAAATTACGATGGCATTTCATAAAAGTTTAGCATAGTTTAGTTGTGGATTATTCGAAAGGTTGTTTTAATTGTTTTTATTGATCAAACACCAAACAAACCCTCTACAGACTTTGTATTAAAATCTTCTATTTCAAATTTTATATCCGATAGCATTTAAGCGGTGAAATGACCAAAGCGTTTGAATTTCCCACGACTCTTAACCAAGTTATTTAATGATGATGATTTCCCCTGCCGTCGTAAAACCCTCCGCCGTCTCCTCAATCATTAATACAATCCCTCCACCTCACTCCACTACTCTATGCCGTGACCATTTACCATAACTTCATTCTGTAGTCGGTATTCCATTCCGAAGACAGAGATATTATTATCATCAGGAGCAGAGCTAGAGGATATCAGTTTGAACAGCATTGAGCATTGTAAACGCAGAACAGAAGAGGTAAATTTGGAAGTATAACAGTCTGAGGACTCAAATCCACTTGATCCCGTGGACAGATAGCATATCACTGTGGACGAAGTTTGGAGCATTTTCATTGTCAACACAGAATTGTGGCCGTGTAGAGTTTAAAGTCTGTTGTTACCAAAAGACAGAGGTGTGGTAGTGATTGAGTTTGAAAACCATTTGTTACCAGAGACAAGGGTTGAGTTTGAAGTCTGTTGTTACCAGAGACAGAGATGTTGTAATGTTGAATTTGAAGCATACCATTTGCCACTAGAGACAGAGGTGTTTTTCAGTGATTGAGTTTGAAGTCTTTCTGTTACCAAAGACAGAGGTATTGCAGTATTAAAACTGAAATCGTTTGCTACTAAGAGCCAGAGGTATTGCACAAAAAGAAATCTGAAGCCATCTCTCACTGCCTATCAGATACATATCAGTTCGAAAATTGAGATTGCTTTCATGATCAAACAGAAGCATATCAGCCAAAGATTTTGAAGCTGTTGCCACTATAAAACAGAGGTATGTCATTCTAAGAATTGAAGCCATTTTCATTTAGAGCTTGAAACCATTTTAATCCGAAAGTAAAAGCCATTGTTTTGTGGGTAAAGAAGAGTGTTAATTTGATATTGAAAAAAAATCATGGGTTTTATCGTAAGGACTGAGCCTGTGGGATCAAAATATTTAGAAGGTTACCCACAATGCAAGGAAATGTTACAACAAATAGGATGGCTTCAATTTCTGGAAAAATTTAATGGCTTCCATAAGGAAGTCACTAAAACATTTGCCAGATCATTCCAAGGAACCGAAGTTGAAATAGGGGATGTCAAGTTTACTGTCACTGAAGTTTTTATTGCAGAGGCTACAGGATTGTCCAAAACTGGAGAAAGATGGTTTAAAAATAGAGAATTTCACAATGACTCCTGGAAACAAATTTTAAAATCACCAAATATGGATGTTAGTGTGTTCAAGAAAGGAATTCCCAGTACTGCATTGAAAAGCAAATGGAGAAACATACTACTTATTTTACAAAAATTTGTTACATGTGAGGGTAGATATGGGACATTTTATGTCTACCACATCAGACTAATGATGCATTTTCTGGGAGAAGATTTAAATCTACCATATTTCTTGCATCAAATTTTGAAGAAAATGGCTTCCTGCGTTCAGAGAAGAGTTCAGTTTTTAGAGACAACCCTGTATCATCATGGGTTGGTCAAAATTTTGATTGAGCATCATCTATCTAAAACAAATGATACATGGGATGATTTCTTAATAAGAAATCATTTTGAAGAAGCAAAAGAACTATCACCTGAACCACAGCCCACAAAGAGAAGTAGGAAATGGAGGACTTCAAAAGGTAAAATTGACAAACCAGTTCAAGAAAGCAGTGAGGAAGTCATTTTAGAAAAGTTGACTCGAATAAAGAGGCAACTTAAGGAAGAGAAGATAATCAAGGAATCTACTACAGAGAAAGGAGATGGGTCCTCTCAGCTTAGGAGAAGTCACAGATTAAAGGGAAAACTGAAGAAAACATCAATCAAACAAACAGGGGTAATCAATATTGAAGATGAAGAAACATCCATTGAAGAGGATGATGAAGAAGATTTTTATGAAGGCACCCCTGAAATTGATCCTTCTCAACAGGAAATTTATGATTATGTGGAAACTTTAGAGAGGACAGCTTCAGAAAGCAGAGAGAGAACCCCCAGTCCTCCACTGTCTGAAATTGATATATTAAGGAGGGATAGGTATGAGTTGGAATTGTTGAATAGACACATCAAAAATGAGAATGAAATTCTCAAAGATCAAATCAAACTCAAAACCGATATGAACTCAACCTTATCCCTGCATATAGACAAAGTGGAGAGGACCAATGAGAAATTGAAGACAAGGAACAAAAAGCTAGTCAGGGCACTCACCAATCTCAGGTTCAAACTTGTTATCAGGAAACCCAGAACACCTCTAGCTACCAGACAAAGGAGAAGAAGGGGATTAGATGTCCTTGCAGAAGCCTCTGAATTCATAGGATAATTTGCATGAGGACATGCAAAGAGACAGCAGTGGGGGTATGTTGAGCCTCAAATTTGTGTTTTCCTTCACCTCATTTTACCTCATTTTCCCTTGTCCATTTCTATTTTAAACCCAATTGATCAATAAAAATAGTTAAAATTACTTCTAGAATGGTTTACATGACCGACTTGTTGAATTTTGTGATTGTTGCCATTGTTAAGCATTTTGACTGGAACTAGCTGCAGAATGCAGGCATTCTGTAGCTAACCGGCGATTCTGCAGCTACCTTTATGTTTGAGTATGTTCCAGGTGGCCTCTTGAGGAAAAACGCATATGGGCATGATCCACGTCGTGCCTACATGGTTTGTTGCTCATCATGGAAGAGGAAATGAATTCTGGGTACGGTTATGCACGTGGGAACACATTTGTGAAGGAAGTCTCCTACTAGGACTGTCTCAGTCCAGATGTCTTTTCTTCTTCACGTAGCCACCTCAAAGACTCCTAAGATTATTCGGATAAGGAAAGACATTATTCCTAAATTGTTGTAATTATTGTTACTGGCATTTACTTTATAAACTCTTGAGTAGACCGAGAGCTTAGTTAGAGATTTTGTGTTAGATTTGCTGCTAGATTTTGTGTAAACTCTGTGTTACGTCCTTAAAGACGCAGAGTGTTATGTTCAGACTATTGCATCGTTAATGGAGCAGACAAATTTATTTTGAAGGCGTGATTTAATTGGGAGTTGAATGCCGTCAAGTGGTAGAGGGCCCCTGCCTCTTGCACGGATTTCTTTTGCGTAAACTAGATAAGTTTTTCCTAGCTGCCTTTACGTTTTGCATTTGAATTGGTAGTTGTTTTGTTTTATCTACTGTAGTCGTATTCATTCCAGTTCTTCCACAAGAAGATACTCTTCCAACAAGACCAAAATGATGAATGTTTAATGACTATGGTATTGTAGGATAGGAGTTAAATTTGTATTTGTTTTAACTAGCTACTGTAGTCATATTCATTCCAGCTCTTCCACAAGAAGACACTTTTCCAACAGACCAAAATGATGAATGATTAATGACTATGGTATTGTAGAATAGGAGTTGAATTTGTATTTGTTTTTAACTAGATACTGTAGTTATATTCATTCCAGTTCTTCCACAAGAAGACATTCTTCCAACAGATCATAACAATGAATGATGAATAGCTATAGTACTGTAGGAATTAGTTGTAGTTTTTGCTATTCACTATCACAGTTACACTTGTTCTAATCACTCTTCCACAAGAAGAAATTCTTCCAATACATCCTTAAGAAGTTCAAGACATGACCGTGATAATGAATGATTTAGTTGTGTGTGTGTGTACTAAGTATCATCTCTGATCTTGCTCTTAAACGCTTGCCCAAGACATCATAATGACGAGTAGGGTATGGATGTGATAACTTAGTTTTTCATTTTCTTTCAGCTCATTTGCTTTCAATTGCATACAAGTACACAGTCATAATTGTTCTACCTCTTCCAAAAGAAGGAACTCTTCCAAGATATCACTAATGATGAACAAACAGATTGTGTAACTTTATAGATTAATACATGTTAGTACAGTTAGAACAACTCCGGAGTTTCATTTGCATTTAATTCATGTTCAGTTACTTTGTTTCAAGTTTGATGATGACTTATAGTTCAACATTGTTCTAGTTTAGAAGCATCTTAGGTTTATTCTTAGATTAGCTCATTGCACTTACATCTCATATTCACATTGTCATCCTTTGCACAATAAATTACTTTAGTTATTAGGATTCACAAGACAGCCTTCATTATTCACAAACATCTTTTTGTTCTGAAAACTACAATCGATCCATAACCATAGGAACAGAAGATAACATCACTATAAGGTCTGAAATCTCTGCAATCTCCTCATCATTTTATAAACAGAGCTCTTCCTCAAAAGAACTACTTTGAACAAGAAATCAACAAATCTTTGAGTATATGTTCTGTGACATTCAATTAAATTGCAGAATAGAACTAGGAATTAGTCATGCAATAGATGAGCTTAGAACAAAATGTTGCATCATGATAAGATTAGTGTTTAACTGTCTAGTTAGAGAACTTGCATATTTAGTGATCATTTCTCAAGTTTAGTTTGTGTCATTTGCCTAAGAAGTCATTATCAAGCTTTTTCTTCTATTTAGTCATAGTTTAGATTTTGCTTCAGTATTTTTCATTGCATTTGCCATTCCATACATTAGGCTTAAGTCTGTTTTGACCACCAATTTCTCTCCATTAGTTTTCTAAGCAGTTTCATTGTGAACATAAAACACCAAAAGACCAAAAACATTACAAATCATCATAAAAGACCAAAAACATCACAAAACCACATACAACGCATTAGGAAACAAGCACCTAGGTACATATGGTACACTTCACTTCAGCAGTTTACAAATCCTGGTTGAAAATTAAATGAGCTCAGTTTAGGAGACTAGATTGAGACCCAACAGTTATGACACTGGGACTGACCTCTTGGCCAATTTTCAGTAGGACAAGGCAACTCACATTTCTGACCATATTCAGGAATGGAGAAGAAGGAAGAGGCTTATTAAGGCCAAAATCCCTAATGAATTCCTTCTTGAGTGGTCTTTGAAATATTTACAGCTAGAAATTTCTAAGGATGTATCCCTTTCAGGGGTATTTTATGAAGAGCAGGCTATTTTTAGGGCTCAGCAATTAGAACTGATTTATTCTCAGTCTGGAGTCCTTTATAAAAAAATTCTGGATGCTCCTCACTCCAAATTAGACTTAGCCAAAACTAAACTTGGTCCTCATGGTGATGGGCTTATCGGTTTGATTGATAGCAGTGCAGCTAACCTGCTAAGTCAATTGCAACAGATTTCTATACAATCTTCTTCTTCTAGTCAAGTTGTGCCTTTAGTGTCAACTCCTTCCTAGCCCTTGGAAATTAATGTTGTCCAAACTTCCAATCCCAAAGGAAATTAACAATATGATGGGAAGAATAAGGGACGGAATAACAAGAAAAAGGACAAGGATGGGAAGGGGAATCCAAAAAAATCCAACGATCATGTTGGAGAGGGTAAAAAGTATAATAAAAATAAAGTGAAATTTCCATGCAAATTATGCACTGGAGATCATCTTATGCAAATTTTCCCTAAAATTCAAGATGCATAGCACTTGTTAGCTCAAAAGGTTCCTTCTAGTTCCCAGGCTGTCCTAACAAACCCTTTTCCCCAAGGGCAACAATAGTTGTTGGCGCGAATCAAAATACTGGGGCTTCCTCTGGGGGTATCTAGGAAGGGGAAAATACATCAAACATATACATGATAATTGTTGATGCAAATATCACTACGAGATCTCGTGATTATGGCGAAGCTGAGTCTTTGAAAGCCAAGGGTGTTCTTGATAGTACTGAGCCACTTCATATTACTAGGCCTACTATTGAGCCTATACCTCGGATGCTAAAAGGGTCTTCCAAACGTTCAATAATCAATCCTAATGCCAAGGCTGCCCAGAACTACTCGATTGTAGAAGATCTGGCTCAAAGTCCTTACACCATGTCTGCATTAGAGGTGCTCACTGTTATTGGGGCTATTGATCCAAAGAATTCTCTTATGATCACATTTGATATGTCAAATTTTAAAAAGAGACTTCCTCATCATATGGCTTTCCATATCAGACCGACTTACCAGAAATTTAATATCTTTTGAACAGTCGTAGATGAGGGCACTTCCACATGTGTAATGTATCTTGCATGCTGGAAGGGTATTGGATCTCCCGCACCTGTTCCTTCAGCCACTCCTCTTACTTCATTTGATGGTCATTCTCATAAGATGCATGGTATTGTTCCATCTTTACCCATCTATGTTGGGGAAAAAATGTTAATATCAAAGTTGAGATAGTTGATGCAAGCTTAGACTATAACCTTCTGTTGGGGTAAAAATAGATCTATGACATGGAGGCTATTGCATCCTCATTATTTTGTATTGTTTGTTTCCCTAAAAAAGGGAGAACTGTCACAGTTGACCAACTGGATTGTTCTCCTGTAGATCCGAATGCATATTCTGACTCAATCATGACTCAATCATTCATTTGGTGAAGGATACCAAGCCACCTTTTGAGAATTTGGGGGTTGGAATGTACACTTCCTTGATGGGTACTTTTGATCTTCTGCCTCCTTTGGTTCATATTAATTCTATTTCATCCTCCAAGGCTCCTATTCGAAGAGAGTTGTTCATAACTCATTATTTTTCGAACCCTTGGACCTTACCTTCTCCCACCTCCACATTAGAAGAAGGTCAAGTGGGTGGAATGGCATTTCCTATGTCTGCAGCTGAGATTTATTATAGCTCTAATGGTAACTCTGCATATTCCATTCCAGTTTCTCTATCACCGGAGGAATTGGATGGAGATGTGGCTCCGACTTGGACTCTTAGTTCATCTTTGGCTCAGGAATTCCTTGATACCACTCTTCCATCTGAAGAGGCCATCCTTGAAGCTTTCTCCTAGACTTGCACAAAGTTGAATCAATTTTTCCTAGCCCTCAGCCTTCTGGTCCTGTTCACCTAGTCTTGAACCCTTTAGCCCCAGCACAGGTTTTGGCTAAAGGGAACATGGTTGTGATTTATCCTACTATCCTGGTGAACATCTCAAGAGATCTCAACATTGTAGAGAATGTCTTCATCAAAGCTGAATGTTCCTTTGAAGAGATTCAAATTTATACCGATCTCTTTCGAGAGTTTAGAGATGTGTTTGCCTGGTCTTATGAGGAAATTCCTAGTATATATCCACCTATTTTCCAACATGAGATCAAGGTATATGAAAATTCTAAGCTTATTAGGAAAAATATTCGTCTCGTCAACCCTAGGAAGGTCGCATCTATCAAAGCTGAGGTGGAGAAGCTGCTAAAGGCAGGGTTCATTTACCCAGTTCCTTTGACTGAGTGGGTTTGAAGTCCAGTTTCTGTGGACAAGAAATAAGGAAAAATTCAAGTTTGCATAGATTTCAAGGACCTAAATAAAGCATGTCATAAAGTTAACTACCCCACACCATTTATAGTTCATATTATCGATGATTGTGAGGGGAATGATATTTTCTCCTTCATGGACGGTTTCTCTGGATATAATAAAATTACTATCCGTCCTGATGATCAGCATAATACTACATTTATTTGTCCTTGGGTACCTTTGCTTACAAGAAAATGCTTTCTTGGCCTAAAAAATGTTGGAGCTACTTTTCTGCGGGCCATGTATTACGCCTTCCACCACATTGAACATATTATCGAGGCATATTTGGATTATTTAGTTGCTCATTCTCATAAGAGAATGGATCATCCTTCTCACCTCCGTCAAGTTTTTGAAATATGTCAGCATTATAAAATCTGGTTGAACCTGAAAAAGTGTGTTTTTGTTGTCACATCCGATCGGTTATTGGGATTCATAGTGTCTATGGAAGGGTTTGGGTAGATCCCTTCAAGGTTGAGGCAATACTTCAGTTGCCTCCCCTGCCTTCAATTCGTCAACTTCAAAGTCTGCAAGGAAAAGCTAATTTTCTGTGGATATTTATCATAAATGTTGTTGAGATTACAAAAGTATTTATGAGATAATTAAAGAAAGGAGTTCCATTCTTTTGGGATGACTTTTCTCAACACTCATTTGATTCTTTGAAAAAATCATTGACCAAGGTACAACTAGTACAATTTTTGGAATGTGAACAGTGAGCTAGAGTCAAACACTTGCGAAATCACTCAATCGAAGGCCAATGATGAGGATCTGTCGTCGAATGTGAAGAACTTGCCATTGAGGCATGCAAGCTCCAAGGTACCAAAAGGGAGTCTCTAGATCAACTTCCTGGATAATGATCTGAAGTCGACATGAAGTGATATGGTCGAACGAGGGCCATAATGTTTCTCATTTCATCGACACGAGACAGAGGAATAAGGTGATAGTGAATTAGGACCAAACAAAGGTTCATAGGTTGAAAATTGTAGAAGGAAACTTCTCTTGAACATATTGGCGACACGACTCTATAATTTGGCAATATTTTACATCAGGGGATTTGAGATCATGATGACGTGACAAGGATCAGATGAGAGGTCAAAACAGATAACCCAAACCCATGGAGGAAAAAATGATGAAATGGGATGTCCCCAACCCAACACGAATTGCAGACAAGTGTCATGTTCAAGAGCCACATACTGTCGACATGAATGAGAACTGGTTCCATTTTCCCCCACCATTGCTGGCGAGTACCCCAATTATTTTTGGAAACAAGTTTGAAGGGGATAGTATATGCTTGTCATATAAGTTTGTCCTTCGAAAAAATCCATCCTAGTACATTTTACGAGCCCTATGTTGAATTTTGCAACAAGAAACAGTGAAGGAGGCATCCTGAAACATCATCCTTGAGCCTAGTTGGAAAATAATCACCTAAACTAGGTGGGGCCCACACAGTCTATTTTTAGGTGTATGTCTATTTTTAGACATGGTGAGCATATTATATATGTAGCAGGAGGCTATTTGTAGATGGTTGGTCAAATGTGAAAAATAGATGAGATTCTATTTTTAGAAGATTGAGCGAAGTCTATTTATAGATCGTTGATCTAAAAATAGATGCATGTCGCTAAACAACAACTTATTCTCTTGGAGCGCTTTATTTCAGTGAACAGATTTGTCAAATCAGTGGGCTAAAGGAATTACACAATTCCTAAGGGTTTATTGGAGTTCATGCATGGAAGACTTAGTTAGAACTGAAGTGGAAAATTTATGACAGAGTTGGAAGAGTAGTTCATGGAGTTGTATTCAGTTTAACTCAGTTGAGATAGTTGTATATAATCTAACTGTATGATACATTAGTGAGAGTGCAGTGAATTAATTATTTAATTAATTCACAAATAATAACTCATTAATCAACTGAACAATACATCATTTAACTACAGTGCATGTCAGATCCAGTGGAGACCCAGTGCAGAGATAGGTGAAAGGGAAAGATGGACTATCTGTTGTGACCATAGTGATGCATGAATTGCATCTATATATACATTGGAGTTTCCAATGATAATAACACAATCAAGAAGAGTGGGATTTCATCGAATTGGTCTTTTTAATTAGCTTGGATTGCGTAGTGGAGGCAGGCTAGCAGGAGGGCTGAGATTGGTGCATGGATTTGTAGATTTCTTCTATGTTAGTGTGTGACGATTGTATTGTACTGAAAGCTTGATGTACTAATCTTTGTACGATGATTTTTACATGATCTCCATGTTACATAATATATATTTGTGGTTTTCATCTTCAAGATTTCCCGGTGAAAAACTGTGTTATGTGCGATTGAATATTTTTGTTTATGCTTCACATGTGTGTGCAATTAATTTTTCCGCAAAAGATTAAAAAGTGGAATAGATTTAGTATCTTGCATAAATTTAAATAGTGTGAGATCAGGTGGATCTTGGACATATGTATGCTTAGTGCATATAACTTTCTACATGGTATCAGAGCTATGTTATAGATTTTCTACATGGAATGAGAGCAAGATTTTTTGGGCGCCCGAGTTTGCAGAGAATATTTGAAAAATTTGGTGAAATATTTTCAGAAATAAATAGCATATTTGGATTCCTTGCGAAAAAATACCCAAATTGAAAAAAAAAATCGGTCGAATCGGAGCTCGGATGAGGGAGATATTGTCGATTTAAAATAAGCTCTTTTGTTAGAAAATTTTGTGACGGTGGGACAATTTTAATGTGCGCGAGCCAAGAATCTACATGCACTGAGGTACAAGATGCATGCAAAGCTTTGAGGAGAAAAGCAGAGGTTAGTGGCTTGGTGGTTGAGAGGGAGCCTCTCAACATGCAGCCTGAGAAGCAGTCTCAGAAGGTTTTGGAGCAGCCACAACTGGAGATGCAAAAGAATCTTTATAGATTTGATGTAGATGGGATTTCTACGGAGCTTCCTACTGTTGGGAAGTGTGAGAAAGCCATGCAATTGATGCTTTAGAGGGAGTATGACTTGCATGTAGGTAAGAGTGAAACTCAAGATGTGGAGCAACCACAAGATGAGGATCATGGAGTGGGATCAACCACTCATGCAGATAAATTTCGAGCCAGATGGGCAGAGGGAGTGCATGCAGCTATACCACCAGGTGAGAGGTGGGGTGACATGCATGAGTAATCCCAAGAGGATTGAGATGGTGTGGATCTCATGAATTTAACCTGGCTACGAGGAGCCCACAGAGCAGCAGTAGCATGATCAGTTGGATTGATGCAGGCAGATCAAAGTGACAGTGTCGGATACTGGAGCGCGGTTCAAAGTTGACAGCAAGTGCAGAGTGCATGGGTGCAGAGTTCAACAGTGCAGTGGTTCCTGAAGACATGTGCAGTAATTAAGCAAAAGTCGAAAACTTTGATGACAGATGCATTATACTGATTGAGTTTTTTGGAGCCTTTCAGTTTCAGAAGTGTTGCAACAAGAGTTGTAGAGCAAATGCATGGAGTTGTAGGGAACTTGCAAAGGTTGCAGGGCGAATGCATGGAGTTTCATGTCACATGCAAAGACAATCCTTTCTTGTTGAGAGGGAATGTTGAAGTTTGTAACAAGAAACAGTGAAGGAGGCATCCTGAAACATCATCCTTGATCCTAGTTGGAAAATAATCACCTAAACTAGGTGGGGCCCACACAAGCTATTTTTAGGTGTATGTCTATTTTTAGACATGGTGAGCATATTCTATATGTAGTAGGAGGCTATTTGTAGATGGTTGGTCAAATTTGAAAAATATATGAGATTCTATTTTTAGAAGATTGGGCGAAGTCTATTTATAGATCGCTGATCTAAAAATAGATGCATGTCGATTATTATTAGCTCTTAATAATAATCAGACACTAAACAACAACTTATTCTCTTGGAGCACTTTATTTCAGTGAACAGATTTGTCAAATCATTGGGTTGAAGGAATTACGCAATTCGTAAGGGTTTACTGGAGTTAATGCATGGAGGACTCAGTTAGAACTGAAGTGGCAAAGTTATGACAAAGTTGGAAGAGTAGTTCATGGAGTTGTATTCAGTTTAACTCAATTAGACGCAGTTGAGCTAGTTGTATCTAATCTAACTGAATGATACACTAGTGAGAGTGGAGTGAATTAATTAATTAATTAATTCATAAATAATAACTCATTAATCAACTGAACAATATAGCAGTTAACTACAGTGCATGTCAGATCTAGTGGAGACCCAGTGCAGAGAAAGGTGAAAGGGAAAGATGGACTATCTGTTGTGACCATAGTGATGCATGAATTGCATCTATATATACATTGGAGTTTCCAATGATAATAACACAGTCAAGGAGAGTGGGATTGCATTGAATTGGTCTTTGTAATCAGCTTGGCTTGCACAGTGGAGGTAGGCTAGCAGGAGGGCTGAGATTGGTGCATGGATTTGCATAGTGTGTGACGATTGTATTGTACTGAGAGCTTGATGTACTAAGATTTGTATGAGGATTGTTACATGATCTACATGTTACATAATATATAGTTGGGGTTTTCAGCTTCAGGCTTTCCCGGTGAAAAACTGTGTTATGTGCGATTGAATATTTTTGTTTATGCTTCACATGTGTGTGCAATTAATTTTTCCGCAAAATATTAACAAGTGGAATAGATTCAGTATCTTGCATAAAGTTAAATAGTGTAAGATCAAGTGGATCTTGGAAATATGCATGCTTAGTGCATATAACTTTCTACACACTAGGAAGGATGAACTCGGTTACGTAATGGTGACGATTTAAGATGTTATGTAAGTTTTAATGAGTCTCACAAAGGAAGAACTCGACATCTGTTTGAAAAGAAGCGGAAAAGAAAACTCCAGCAAGTCCCTTTTCGTAGGCAGTGTCACAAATTCAAAAAGGTAGAAAACCATATCTGAGAGAACCTCTTAGTCGCGATAGGCTAAGGTTTTCCTTTTTCATAAATAATTTGTCCCAACCCGAAAAATGGGGAAACGTATACTGGGCAGATGTCGTTTTGCAGCCTTTAATCAATTCCAAATGACAAGAGTCTCGGAAATATTTTCAATTTTCGAGAGTGGGAAAAGAGTTGAAATATGACTCCAGGGGGTGACTTTTTTGTGTTTTTACCGAGTCTGAAAAAGTAGTAAAATACAACTCATAGCTTCATCACCATCACGCTGAGGACCTATTTTGGCACAAGAAACACACGTAAAACCCAATTTTTGAGATAAAATATTAAAATAATCGAAAAATTTACTCAAAAACCTAATTAGGGTTTCGAAAAGTCTATAAAATGAAAAAAGTGGTAAAAATAAATTACTTTTCACTTTTTACCTCTTGTGAATGTTTTTACCATTTTCCATTGTGATCTTGGGGAGCTGGCAAAAGACAATTCAGGAGTCCAATCGTGAATCTATTTTCTTTAGGTAAGAACTCTTATCCTTGCCTGCATTTCAAATCCAATTTCACTGCCTGCATTTCAATTTTTCATGCTTTTTGGGGGATTTTTGTTCAAGGTTGGGCATGGCGATTGGTGCGGATTCTGGGCATGGAGTCGCGCCTGTTATGGCCTAAATCTACCTCAAGCTGAGAAAGGCAGAATCTAGGGTAACATCAAACCACGCTTAACTTGGTAGCTAGCCCTACCAGATCGAGAGAGGGCTCTCTCCTTGTCAATCTCAACAAAAAATGATTAATGAAGCTTGAGATGACTTAATATGAAGACTGATTTTAGGCTAGGTATGTGTGTAAAAGAGTTTGATTGAATTTAAGCATGTTTTGTTGGCTCGAATGGAAAAGCAGATTTTGGGTTTGGGGAATGAGGCTCAGTTTTGCAGAGATCTCAATGGGGCAAGGCAGGCAATTGATTTGACACTTCCAATTTGAAATAAATGGAGAGTTTAGATAGGTGAGGAGTTGAAAAGGGCAAGAAAATTTCAGGGATCCTCTCCAAACAGCTGAAAACATAGAAAATTAAACAAACCCTAGGTAGAGCACTGCAAATTTTAATGAATTCTACCTTTATCCTTGTTTGCTTAATTTAAGAAGAAATAAGAGAGATAATGGTATACATAAAAAACCAGGAGACTTACATTTACAGAGAGAAACACATTATCAAAACAATGCCACATGAATCCCATACAGTGCAGCAAATCCTAGTCTATTCCTTTGCCAAAAATGCAGAGATGAATGTACAATGATGCTCAAAGCATTCCCAAAAGTCCAACCAAGCTAATGATTGAGAAAACATAAGATATAGGCAAATAATAACTCATCCCAACCTCTAGGGGTCGAGCTCATAAGTTTATGAGCTGTTCCAACAAAATATAAACTGAGAACTAGAAAGTAGGCAGTGGAACAACTTGCCTCTAAAAACTAGGAAACTGATTCATTCAGTTGCAAATTACCCTTTGATGGATGAATCTACCTCTATGAGTGAAAATTTAGAAAAACTACATCAAAATCCATCATGTTACATTTAATTACATCATGAGTTTGACAACTAGAAGGAAACAAAGTCAAACTATGAAAAAACTAGGCAAAAAACAGAGTTTTTGACCAAAAATGAACAAAATCCTCCAATGCACCGCGCCTGATTTCCCTATGTGTCGCGCCTGTTTGCAGTTGATTTTGGAGGCCTTCCCAGTGTCCAAATTTTCTCCAAGTGGGCTTGTTGTAAATTTTTGCCTGTCTAATTTCTAGCACAAGTAGAATTTTTGAATTTGGCCTCCATTTTCCCCTCCAAAACTAAGTTCTCCCAAGATTGCTTCCTGTGTGTCAAAAAAGGGGCAGAAAGGTCATTTTTTGGGTGTTTTTGACCCTTCTGGAAGCCCAAAACCTGTCAAAATTTCTTGGACATAGGTAGGCATGCATATTTTTCCATGACAAATCCAAAAATGTAGTGTTTGCATCAAAAGGAGTCCCCTATCAAAAGCGTACGCCAAGTGGCGCGCGCATAGAGCTGAAAAGTCTGTTTTTAGGCCAAAAATTCAAAATTTGCAAAAAGTATCCCAAATTTTTTGAAATTTGGGCTGAGTGTCCTCCATTATGTGCTATGCTGGGCCAAGGAAGCCTCAACCAAGATCTGAAGTCTATCTTGCAATTTTTGCTTCCTTGATGCCTTCTTTAACTTAGCCTTCAAGTTCCTGATCCTTGCCTTGCAACTTTTGTTTTTCGCCAAGTAATGATATGCCATGTGCCTCAACATAGTTTTCTCATTTTTGGCCTTCTCTAGCATCCTTTCCCAAGTGCAATTTTGTTCTCTCAAGCCAAGATTCCCGGTCATGTTCAATCTCTTGCTCATACCCATGATCATTGTCTCTTTCCATTGTCCTTTGGTTTTGAAAAATGTGGTTGTACATGGATGGTTTTGTGGATAACAGTGTGAAAATACGGTGGAGGAATGAAATGGGTATATTGTATGGAAGAGAGTGTAAAAATGTATGTGTGAACAGAGTTTAGGGATGTGAGTAGGGTTTAGGGAGTGTAGGGTTTAGGAAATTATATGTGGAGAAGGGGATTAAGGGGAAAATGTATGACGGGAGTGGGCTTAAGGGGATAGGGTATACAACCATTAGTGCAATGAAGAAAACTAGGGTTTCACCCTAGAAGCTAGGGTTTTAGGGTTTTAGGGATAGGGGAGTAGGATGAGTGGAAATGAGAGGGGGAATGGGAAATGAAACTAGTGAAATGTAGTGAAGGGGATGTGAAAGTGGTACATGGGAATAAGACAACAAAAAATGGAAATTTTGCAAACCCTAGGTAGATTTTCAATGAAACTGTGCAAGGAGCTAGGGTTTTATTTTTCACCTATTGAAAACCCATAAACACTGATGGAAACTCATATATTGGCAATATGGAGATGTCAAATTAGTTGTGGAATGAATAATTTGCAATTTTGAAGCTTTTGGAGGAATATTTGAATGGATTTCAAGCTTTTTAGCCCAATGTGCCGCACCATCTCTATGCGCCGCGCCAGTTCATTTTTTACACTGCAGAGGGCTGCCCAATGCGCCACGCATTTTTGCAGGAGACTTTTGGAGACCTTCCTGGTGTCCAAATTGGGCACAGGATAGCTCATTGGAAATATTATTGAGTCTAACTTCTATCCCAACTAGAATTTTTCAATTTGGAGTTCATTTTCCCTATCAAAAATCAAATCTCCCAAGACTAGTCAAAATGTGAAAAATGAGGCTGCCTCAAGGCAGAGTGTTGTTGCAGTAAACTTTTGAAGGTCTTCCTCAACTCCAAATTGAACTCATGATAGCTAATTGGAAATATCTTTGTGTCTAGTTATCATTTGACTCATCAAGCAAGTCATTTGGCCAACAAAGCTAGGCGAAATCTTGATCTTCCCAAGGTCACTTCAGAGGTGCATCAATTCTCCTGAGGCAACTGTATTTTTGACATTTCTCTAAAACCATGACACCTGTGTAAAAATTGAAGGATTTTTTTTTTCCTTGGCCTTTTTTTGACAAAAACCTCTCTCAGTTTTCCCAAATTCATCTTTTATTGCTCAGAAACATCATTGGAGAAAAACCTATCCCGATGTGTGGAACAAGGGATTTTTCGAAATGAAGTGAAATGAAGGGGATAAGGGGCTTCTAAATTCTTGAGAATATTTTTGGAAGTAGGGAGGGATGTTAGGATGCAGGGGAAAGTGTAATTTCAAAGATTGAGTGAGGGAAAGGTGTCCAAAAGGGAAAAACACAGGCCTAGCCTAGAAAATTGCCAAGTTGTAGCAAGAAACTAGGGTTTGTGTGAAAATGAGGAATTTTGGGGATCTCAGTGATGGGAAGTGTTTAATAAGGTACATTAAGGATAGGGGAAGGTGTATGAACATCAAGATACAAGTTTTGCTAATGATTTGACCATCCAAGAGAAATTACCTCCAAAAACCTAGGAGAGGGAAATGAACCTTACCTAGGCACAACTGAAGCATGAACAAGGTGTAAAATGACCCAGTGGAGCTTGAAATGATGATGACAACCCTTTGAATGATGGTAAAATTAGTTGAATGGTGACATGGACCGACATTTGGACAACTTTGAAAAGAGTGAAAACAAACCCTAGACCTAATACCTAGTGACCAAATTTTACTTGAAGACTCACTGAAATGACAAAATTTGACCTTGACACCTTAAAATCACTTTGTAAGATCATGTTTGATCACTGGAGGAAGGTTGCAAAGACTGACACTAACAGCGCCAACCCGCCTTGAAATTCAATGGGGGGGGCGCCAATTGGCGTGACTGTTTTTAAAATAGTTGCGTCAATCGCTGCACCCAAGTTTACCTTCAAAATTCTAGAAAATAACCCAGTTGAATCAATTCAAAAGCTGGCAATTGACTGATGAAATGCCACTGATGATTTTTCAGGTGTTTGAAAGAAAAATGGTGATCGAATGGAAGGAAAGAGAACATGAGGAAGATGAGAAATCCATGAGAAATGTAAGGTGCATGGATGTTCTAAAGGACTACAGGCTTTTGAAATTATTCATGGCATCGTGTCTTCGAGCTTAGCTAGAGCTATTACAATATCTAATCAGTGTATGGGACATTGATCAGGAAATATTTGAGATTCACGATCAGGAGTTAGAGATCGAAGTCTCTGACATATACTTTATATCTGGATTATCACGGAGGGGAGAAATATCAATCCTGATAGGTACCTGGCCTATGATGGAAAACATGGGCATGGTCATAGATAGGGTTTTTTGAGGGGCAAGAAAAGGATAAAAGAGAAGGAAAGTGGATATTCAAACCATTCTCTATTTGGCACTAAAAGTAGCACTGCACACCATCACCCGAGCTACTAGATCTCAAGCTCCACATGAGGCCACAAAAACACAGTTGCTACTTGCCGTAGATTGTATGGTCCCAACCATTTACAACTAGGTGGAGGTCGTAACAATCAATCTGAAACGTAAACTGACAAAATGCAAGAACGACAAGATGAAATCAATCGGCTATGGCTCCATCTTGGTACCGTTCATCCTGGAACGGTTGCCAATATTTCAACGTCAGGAGGTGATAGTTCATGAACCACCAGCCTGACAGCCACGGATGCTTCGTTAGGTGGCTTTGATGCCTAGAGCAGAAGGAAATCAATAGATGTCGTGGAGACCAGAATTCTTTGACTGGCTCCACCGACAACTAATTGTCATGGAGGACTGTCCCTACAATGGCATGGAATTCATGGGTGATGTGGATCTCCCACTCCTGAAAGGAGAGGATTGGGATGAAGCATTGGGAAAGAATCATTTTTTATTTTATTTTGATGAGTATTATGATTTTTTTATTATATATGTTCTGATGCTAATCCATGTATTTGCAGATGTTGGCCCAGAAAGACCTGCAGGAATGTCTCCAATAGCACGGAGGGTCCCTCGTGATTTTGAAGTGGACCCTCATGGCGAGGTAATCGAGGAGGAATAAACCATACACAACCTGGAGGGACTTACCAGTAGAATCCCAGATTACACGAGATTTGACGATGTTCCTCGTGCATACCAGAGGCACACTACGAGGGTGTCTAACTGTGTCCACCACTTATTAAGGTGGCTTGTGCATGCAGTGACATGCTACCATGAGCATCATGTTGATTAGATGCCTAGGATTTTATTTCTGCATATTTTTTGAGAGAAATGATGTCTCAGGATGTAACCAAAACATATATATTTTTTGAACTTATGATGCACATGGATGCAAACATTCGATATGTGTGTGTGTGTGTGTGTGTGTGTGCCTATTTTCCTGTATGAATTGTATTATGTGATGATGATGTTTTTACAAATTATGCAAATGTCTATCTAATACAATATTAGCTACCGCATCAGTTAACGCATTCATTGTTCTAGGAATATGCTGATATGTGATGTAATCAAAATTCCTTTCTAATAAACGAACATGCAAATACAACCTTAAGATTTGAGGATTTCTGATAGAACAATTCCCATTAAGCTGAAGAACAACAAGCTGAGAGTATAGGTTAACAATTAATGCACGAATGTTGATAGAAATGGCCTCTGTTAAAACTTCAATGATGGCACTGTATTCAGCAACATTGTTCATTGTTTGTCCTAGACAAATACCTTAAAGGTTTATCAACTCACCATTAGGATTATAACTCACTCAGGCTACAGAAGATAGATTCCAGGTACCACAGGAGGCACCATCCGCGAAACCAACATAAGGAGTGACAGACATCTGCACAGTAAGAAACAACATAATAAGCAGGAAAAACTTCTCGCAAAGCACACCAAGCCAAAAAATGTACAAAAATGAAAAACACACTTATGTACAAAATAACATGCACGAGAAACTCATGCATAGTATTTTTTGAGATACAACCCATTTCTAGGTTGATCCAAAGGGTAACCTTCATAGTCAATTATCTCATAAGCCTTGTTCTACAAAACATGCTTAATGATGTAGGGCCCATGCCACATGGGTTCGAATTTTCCTACCCCCAAATTATCATGAGCTTGGTCATACAAGAGGACGAGGTCTCCTTCTACAATGGAATGAGGGGAAACTAACTGATCAAAATGAGCTTTGGCCCAATTTTTTTTTTCTTCTATGAAAAGAGCAGCAAAGTAGCGAGTTTCATCAAGCCTCTATAAATATAAAGGATGCTCTTCCTCTGGCAAGGTATTAGGCAGTAATTCAACAACTATCTTGAGAGAAGGGATTTCACATTCAATCTGAAGGGTAGCTTCCAGACCATAAACACACCAGCATGGAGTGAATCCGGTCGCATCCTTTACCGAGGTTCTGTAAGCCTAAAGAGTTGAAAACAACATGAGATGCGGATTGGACTTGTGCATCCCAATCATACGCTAAATCATACTGACTAGAACCTTGTTCACGGCTTCAACCTGCCCATTGGCCTCAGGGTAATACGACGTTGAGTTTTCATGACACGGACCCAACTTGGAAGTCAACTCAGCCATCATGTAATGGCGAAAATGAGAACCATGATCAGTGAAAATGGTTTGAGGGACACCAAACTTGGTAATGATATGATTGAACAGAAATTGTGCGGTTGCCTTATCGTCAACTGTTAGTGTAGACATTTCTTTGGCCCATTTAGTGAAGTATTCAATGGATACGATAATATAATCATGCCCCCCTGATCAATTGAGGGTTACATGTCATAAAATCGATGCCCCACTTTGCAAAGGGACCAACGGTAATGACAGGATGGACGTGTGTTGGTGGCGCGTGCATCTTATGCTGGTAAATCTGGAAATTGTGACACTTGCGGAAAACAACAATGCAATCTTTAAAGATGGTAGGCCAGAAATATCCAGCACGAAGAATCTTCTGTGCAGTAGCATATATAGACATGTGACCGCCATAGGTTCCAGAGTGGCAATCATTGAGGAATTTTTCAACCTCCTCGAGAGTTAAACAATGCTAGAGAATAGAATCAGCTCCAATGCGGTAGAGAGTATCTTCAACTATGCGATAAGGTTGCAAATGATGGTGGAGGTGTCGACGGGCATCCTTCATGAACTCAGATCGGAAGGTACAAGTCTAAAGATATACAATGATATCACCGTACCAAGGATCGAGGGTGCTAATGAGAAAAAAGGTGTCGTCCGAAATGCGTTCCACAAAACCAAATGGAGTAGAATCATAAGGGCGAGAGAAAATAAAATTGGAAAAAAACCAATGATTTCTTCGATTTGGCGGAAGTAAACTATAAATCAAACTCTTGGAGGATAACAATCCACTTTGAGTATTTTCCCCCCAGCAATTGAGGAGTCAATATGTAGGTCATGGGGTTGCAATAAAAAATCATGGTTACTGTGCACAGTAGAATATAATGGCGAAAACGTTGGACGGCTTGAACAAAAACTAACGCCATTTTCTCGACATGTGCGTAACGTGTTTTGGTATTGAGAAGATTGCGACTCAAATAATAAATGAAGTGCTCATCACCATCATCGTCGTCCCTCACCAGAACCATGGAAATAGTGCTAAATGTGGCAACCAAATAGAGGGATTATTCGCGATGATAATTGGGAGGACACAACAGAGGAGCATTGATAAGCAATGTCTTCAGTGCATCGAAGGATTTTTGGGCAATCTCATCCCAGAGGAACGGGACACCTTGCTTAGGTAATCGCGTGAAGCCTTTGGCTACTTCAACATAGTTTGGTATAAAAAGGCACAGGAAATTAGCTTTCCCTTGCAGACTCTTCAACTGATGTAAAGAGGAAGGGGAGGGGAGATTGACAATAGCTTCTACCTTTAGGGGGTCGAGACGAATTCCATCTTTAGAGACGATAAACCCTAAGAGTCTACCAGAATCAACGCAAGAGACACACTTAATGCAAATTGAGCCGAATGTTATAACGTCTACAACAAAGAAATATTTGACGGAGATGATCTAGGTGGTCCTTAGCATAATGAGTCGGAAGGCCACCCAAGTAAGATTTAACAATGCACTTGATATCATGGAAAGAATATGACATTTCTATTTTAAATGTAGCCCCAACATTTTTAAGACCAAAAGGGAGCTTCTTATCGGTGAAGGTACCCCAAGGACAAATAAAGGCGATCTTGTGTTGATTGGCCAGAAGAATATTGATCTAGTTGTACCCAGAAAACCCATCCATAAGGGAAAAGATCTCACTCCCAGCACATTCGTCAATGATCTAGTCAATAAAAGAAGTGGGATAGTTATCCTTAGGGAAAGTGTGGTTGATATCCCGGTAATCTACACAGACACGAATAGTACCCTGGTTTTTATCCAGAGGAACAATATTAGAAACCCATTATGTCAAGGGAATCGGATAAATGAAGCCATCTTTAGGAAGTTTTTCAACTTCTCCCTTAATGGTGGTTGCCTTTCTAGGGTGCACGGGATGAAGACATTGGCGAATAGGCTTCCTGCCAGGATAAGTAGGAATCTCATGCACAACTATACTCGGATCGATGCCAGGAATTTCTTCGTAATACCAAGAAAAAACGTCTAGACACTTGCGGAAGAGACTAGTATAGACCTCGATCTCATCAGGAGAACAGGTCACCCCAGTGTGGATGTTCTCGACAACCCTTTGTTTGATGGAGATGTCAATAGGCATCATTTGCGTAATGTTCCCCAGGTTACCTTCCGCAAAGACTTCATGTGTCACGATGGGCATTTGAATCAGATGGGAAGGATCTTGGGAATCGAACTTCTCAAGACAAGTATACGTGGCCCCAAGGCCAGGAAAAAAAGAGGAACAATGATGACTATCTTCCCAAGGAGGATCCTCAAGAGACATAGTTTCCATGATGGCCTCATCAGTGGGAAAGATCTCATTTAAAGGATCGGGCGAATCTAAAGTTTCGAGCCAAGGGGATTGAGAATACGTTTCAAGGGACATACTCAGAGGAATATGATAAGAGGGAGGAGGAGCCGAAGCCAAAATAAGTTCACAATAATAAATTTCTATTGGGCTTAACGACATCGCGTCACCAAACGAATCAATCTTTTCGGGTGAAGGGATGATCCACATATCAGAAGACCTGGAGATCATATTGACCTGAGTATTTTTGGGTGGAGGAAGAGAAAAAAATACCCATGAGGGAAAAATATTTGAAAAGACCCAATCCTATGCTTTCATAAGGCGTAGGAATACGATCTACATATGGAACATTGATCTTAGAAGATGTGGATGTGAAAAGGGACAATTGATCGACAATGATGATCTTTCCTTCATGCGAAATCAAAGAACATGAAAGGGAGTGGACGGGACACATAGCATGGTGTGAGTCCAACTATGACTGAGGAGAAGATTGTAATTGAGTTTGGCGTCGGTGATTTCAACCTCAACGTTAACCATTTTCCCTTCTAACGTAATAGGTAAACTAGCGAGAACACCAAGAGGGTGAGATTCCTTTCCGTCAAAAGCTTCTAAAGCATTTGGAGATTGATTGAGGGTTGGAGAACCGATGGCTTTCCAACATGCAGAAGACGTGATATACGTAGACGCACCCTCGTCCATGACCACACCCTCGTCCATGACCACTCGGTGGATATTATTTCCATTAATCCCAACTTGAATGATCAGTGCAAGATGGTGAGGGAGATGTGGGACCAAATTTTCCAAATCGAAAGTGATAAGGCCAGAATCGGTGGGATCAATCCTCTGATGGCAGATAATAAAGCCTTCCGTTGTGATGGATAGCTCTAAAGTAATTCCAATGCAGAAATAGTAGATGGCACCTGAGTAAAATCCTCAACAATACTATAATGCTGAGCAGCACGGGCATTGGGATTGTAGGAAGAATTTCGGAGTACACCTTTAGAAGGTGGTCGTACAATGGGCTCAATATTGGGCCTTTCAATGTGAAGAGGGCCAGAAGCAGGTGGGGTAGGAGGACCATCAACGATTTCCTTCCCTACTACCCGACGTGGTTCGGTATAATCATTCGATCGGGTAACAATGGAGATGGGTGCAAGACCATTCATCATGAAAACCTGAGATCCAAATGCGGCGGAGGACTGAGGTTGCTCCACCATTTGCGTTTTCTGTGATGGGAATGGTTATTTAAGAACAATCGGAGTGCCTTGAGTGCCTTTGAGCACTCGACTCACCTCGGCCCGCCGTGGACAGTCCTTAGTATGATGCTCTTTGTCACAAATCAAACAAGGGTACTTCGGTTTGCATTTGGAATCATCATCAGCATTAGGATTCGGATAATCCTATTTCGGAGTATCGACTTTGGCCTTACCTTTACCCTTATTCTTACCATTGGAAGTTTTATCTGTCGGATTGGACTGGACAACATTCACTTCTGCGGTTTTATCAATATTCAAAGGTGGCTGAGAAGAAGTATCAGTGGAAGGAGTAAATTTTTTCTTCGCAGGATTTGGAGAAGACTTTCAAGAATTCTAGGACATAGAACAATTGATACCATCGACAAATGGTGTCGTTGATGCTTTAGTAGTTCCATGTCACAGAGCATCAGGCAAGAGTTTATACAATGTGCCGGACTGAGAGTAAACAAGATAGAGGTATTGGGCACGTGGAATGGCTTGCTCCTTGGTAACACATGTCCCCATAGCGATGTCCTTAGAAATCAGACTGATAAAATAGGTAGTGAACCAATCAGTTAGAATTTGATCAGGAATTTCAAACTTGATCAAACGATGACACTGCCTCCACTCATGAATATGATTGGAGATATGAGTAGCTCGTTCCTATTTCAATGATTTGAGGAGGTGCATCTTAGTTTCATAGTGAACTAGTAACTGAAAGTGCGTGAGAAATGCCATAGCAAGAGATTTGAAATCTTGAAAGATGCCATGAGAGAGTTCAATGTACCACTTTTCAACGGCACCAGTGAGAGTCCTTTGGAAATACGTAGCCGAATTGAATCATCAACCTAAGAGTTCGAGGATCACCAAAGATGGTAAGTAATAACATGCGCTTGGGGGTCTTCTCCGGACTTGTCGTCAAATTTGGGACAATCACCAGGGATTTTAGTTGGAACTGGAGGCCAATATGGATTATGAAGGATAGGGTCATTCGTCAACTTTGACACATCGAGTAGTTCCAGCGTAGCAAGAAAAGGAAATTGCGGATTGAAATGCATTGCAGGACTTTGATAAAGACTAGTATTGGAATTCCAACTAGGTTGGGAGAAATTATGCCCCATATGTTCTATCCCAGAGGATTTTTTCCATAGGGGTTATAAGCCTGATAATTCTGCCCATACACTAGTTGAGGACTAGGATATTGATTTTGAGTGAACCACTGAGGTCATGTCTGAGCAACATATGGATTTTGTTGTGGAATGTAATAAGTGCCTTGAGGTGCATTATATACCACCTGAGATTGACCTTGAGGAATATAAGAAGTGCCCTGGGGTGCACTATACACTACCTGAAATTGACCTTGAGGAATGTAAGCAGTGCCCTGAGGTGCACTGTAAACTACCTGAGATTCACCCTAAGGAATGTGAGCAGTGCCCTGGGGTTGCGCGGGTTTCCCTGGGGTGCAAGTTGACCCGAATGCTACGGTTGAATAGGCTGCCCCTAGGGTACAAGTTGGCCTAGTTGTTGGGGTTGGATAGGCTGTCCTTGTAGTACAGGTTGGACTAGATGTTGAGATCCACCAGGTTTACCTTGTGGAAGAGGTTGGATCGATGGTTGGGATGAGCCAGGTTTCCCCTAAAGAACAGGTTGAACCAGATGAGCAGTAGAGGGTTGAATTTGTTATACAAAATTTGGGCCTTGCTGAATGTAAGGCTGGTTCTATTGCACAAAAGGTTGTCCCTATTTTTGGGTCATAAAGGTGACTGATTTAAAGGTAACCTTAATGCTTTTTCATTTATTATTAGCCCAGGGCAAGTCTTGTTATTTCAAGAGTGTAAGCACAGTATATGCAAGTGACTTCGAGGAACACTACTCTAAAGTGTAATAAGGAATACTATCTAATTATTGAAGTGTAGAAATTATATGCACTAAGAATGAATATGTCCAAGATCCACCTGATCTCACACTATTTAACTTTATGCAAGATATTGAATCTATTCCACTTGTTAATCTTTTGCGGAAAAATTAATTGCACACACATACGAAGCATAAACAAAAATTACAAATCGCACATAACACAATTTTTAACCAGGAAAGCCTAAAGCTGAAAATTCCAACTATATATTATGTAACATGGAGATCATATTACAATCTCATACAAGCATACAAAGCTTATCACAAGCTCTCAGTACAGTACAATCGTCATACACTAAACAGGCCTAATCTTGCAAATCCATGCACCGATCTTTGCCACCTTCTAGCCTGCCTCCACTACAAAATATCTACTCAAGAATAGCTCTGAATGAATTCGAATTACTCCATACTTGACTCCATAATCCTCATTGGCATATCAACTAAGTGTGTGATGCAATCAATGCATCACTATAGTCACAACGGATAGTCTATCTTTCCCTTTCACCTATCTCTCCACTGGCCTCCACTGAAACTGCCATGCACTATAGTTAACTGATGTATTCTTCAGTTGATTAATGAGCTATTATTTATGAATTAATTAACTAATTAACTCACTCCACTCTCACTAGTGTATCAATCAGTTAGACTAGATAAAACTAGCTCAACTGAGTCTAACTGAGTTAAACTGAATACAACTCCATAACTACTTCTTCCAACTGTGTCATAACTCTGCCACTTGAGTTCTAACTGAGTCCTCCATGCATTAGCTCCAGTAAACCCTCAGGAATAGTGTAATTCCTTCTGTCAGCTGATGTGCCACATCTGTGCACTAAACTGAAGTGCTCCAAGAGAATAAGTTGTTGCTTAGAGTCTTATTATTATTAAGAGCTAATAATAATAGACATGCATCTATTTTTAGATTGAAGATCTATAAATAGACTTCGCCCAATATTCTAAAAATATAATTTCATATATTTTTCCAACTTGATCAACCATCCACAAATAGCATCCTACAACTTCTGAAATATGATCATCATGTCTAAAAATAGACATAGTCTAAAAATAGACTTGCGCCAAAAATAGCTTGTGGGCCCACTTAGTGAAGGTGACTCTTTTCACTAAGCTCATCATCTTGTTGAATCTCAACACTCCCTCTCAAAAATATAGGGATTATCTTTCACCCTGATCCTGCCTCTATGGAATTCAAATTTGCTCCTGGTGAGCACCTTCGTCAGAATATCTACATCTTGATCCTCCGTGGGAATGTACTAAAACAACATGATTTCCGCTGCACACAATCTCTAATATGATGATACTGAATATCAATATGTTTATATCTATCATGAAACACAGGATTAACCGAGAGTTTAATGCAACTTTGATTATCACAATGAATCACCGTGGGATCTAAATGTGAACCGAACAAACCAACCAGGATCTTCCTCATCCAGATAGCCTCACATGCAGCTAAACTTGCTGCCATGTATTCTGCTTCCATTGAACTGAGTGGCACGGATCTTTGTTTCTTGCTGTGCCAAGAAATTGTTGTAGACTCGATACTGAATATCCCTCCTGATGTTCTCTTTCTATCTATTGGGCTTCCTGCCCAATCTACATCCTTGAAGCCATGCAACTTTACCTTAGCCATTTGTCTATAACATAAACCATACTCAGATGTGCCCCTGAGATATCTCAATACATGCTTGCCTGCCTTCCAAAAGAGCTTGGAAGGTTTAACCATCGCTTTTGAAAACTGGTTCACCGCATAGCATATGTCTGATCTTGTATTGACTAAATACATGAGCGAACCCACCAACTGTCGATAAACAGTGGCATCCACTACCTCTACCGATGTAGAATCCTCTTTCTTCCAATTTCCTAGAAGAGGAGTATCAATAGGCTTGCAGCCTTGCATGTGAAACTTCCCCAGTATCTCCCGGGCATACTTGCCTTGAGACACAAATAGTTCACCTTCCCGCTGCCATATTTCCAATCCAAGGAAATAATGAAGGAGGCCTAAATCCTTCATCTCAAACTCCTTTGTAAGATCAGCCTTGCATGAGTGTATCAACTACTCATCACCTGTTAGCATCAAATCATCAACATAAAGTACAATTATCAAAAGCTTACCCTCAACCACAATTTGGTACAGGTTTTCATCCGCCTCAATCTTGGTGAAGCCAAGTCCAGTGAAATAGCTGTCGATCCAAGTGTACCAAGCACGGGGTTCTTGTTTCAGCCCATATAGCACTCTTTTGAGCCTCCACACATGCAACTCACTACTGAAGATCTCAAATCCTTCAGGCTTCTCAATGTACACCTCTTCCTCAATGATCCCATTAAGGAATGCAGTCTTCACATCCATCTGATGAATGTGCCAACCCATCTGCGCTAAGAGAGCAAGGATGGTCCGTATGGAAGAATACCGTGTGACAGGTGCAAAGGTTTCTTCATAGTCAATCCCCTCAATCTGTGAGAAGCCCTGGGCAAAAAATCTTGCCTTATACTTCTCGACACTCCCATCAGCAGCTTGCTTTACCTTGTAGATCCATCTTGATCCTACAACTGATTTTTCCACCGGTCTTGGAACAATCTCCCAAGCAATGTTTCTGACAATGGAGTCATACTCCTCCACCATGGTATCTACCCATGTGGGCTCCTGCGCTGCTTCTTCAAAAGAAGATGGCTCTGTCACAATACACTTGCTCATAAGAGCTATGTATCCGGTATATCAGTCAGGTGACTATCTTTGTCTACGCTGTGATGTAGGAACACCTACATTCTTTGCCGCATCCACCTTCAGTCTCTCAGCTTCTGTGGTACGCTTCCTTCCTTGTATGATGTTTGGTTCTGCATGAGTGGACTCCTCCACTCCATGAATCTCCTCCTGTGGGTGATCCACATCCAGAGGCTCATTTTTAGGAACAAGAAGTTCCTCTTCCACATGCAAGTGTAGCTCCCTCTCAAGCAACAACTTCATGGCTTTCACCTCATTGAATTTTATATCCCGTCGCATAACAGTCATCCGACTATTTGGAAAATACACACGATAGTTGTGGGGTGTTTCTGTGTACCCCACAAATATCCGAACTTCTGCAGTCGGCTCCAACTTCTTCCTGGCATCCTTCATCACATGAATGTAAATAGGTGAGCCAAAAATCTTCAAATGAGAAATATCAAGCTTCTTACCAGTTAAAGCTTCCTCGGGTGTACTCATGCCAAGTACTCTATGAGGACAATGGTTTTGCACATAAACCACAGTGTTGCATGCTTCTGCCCACAAGTTCATCAGTAGGCTCTGTTCATGCATCATCGCTCATGCAGCACCCGCGATCGTTCTGTTCTTTCTCTCTGCAACCCCATTCTGTTGTGGGTTATGAGGCGCTATGAGTTCTCTTTGAATTCCTTATTTTCTATAGAAGTCTTTGAATTCGACCGAGATGTATTCACCACCATTATCACTCCTTAGAGCTTTCACCTACTTCCCCGACTCCTTCTCCACCAATGCCTTGAACTCATAGAGATTGATAACGTTTCACTCTTCTTCTGCATGAAGAAGATCCAGCATCTACAAGAAAATTCATCAACAAATATCACATAATACCTTTGTTTTGCTGTTGAAGCAACCGAAAATGGTCCACACACGTTTGTGTGAATTCTCTCTAGGATCACCGAAGCACGGTTCTTCTTCTCATGAAAGGTGGTCTTCACAAACTTACCCATTGTACATCCTTTGCATTGATCTGACTATGCAAGAGTACCCTTGGGAAGTCCAGTAGAAATTTGCTGCAAAATTTTCAAAGCGCCATGGTGAAGATGGCCCAATCTCCTGTGCCATAATTCGCCCTCATCTTGACTCACCACTTCTTTTGCTTTGCCCACCATTGCAGCGCAGCCATCTACCTCCAGCTTGTAGAGATTCTTAATTCGAACCCCTATCTTCTTGGTTTGACCTATTGTTTTATGTCGAAGGAAGGCTTTTCCCTCACTGAAAACAACATCATAACCCTTGTCTTCTAGCATTGTGACTGAGACCAAGTTCTTCTTCAGACCTGGAACATGCATGACATTCTTCAACAAGAAAAGATTACCAGATTCCCTCTCAAAGGTAATGGTCCCAATGCCAGTCGCACTGTACCGACCATCATCGCCCATCTCTATATGCATCTGGAGGTCCTTCTCCTCCAAGTCACTAAACAACTCTTTATCTCCCGTCATATGGAAAGACACACCACTGTCAAGATACCACACCGATCCCATGCAGCTTGAAACCAAGCATGCGATCAAGGAAAAATCCAGCTCAAATTGCGAGGCTAAGGCCTCTCCAGCTGCAGATCCAGCAGCCTGCTTATTCTTCTTCTTCTGTGGACAGTTAGTGGTGAAATTTACATGCTCGTGACAGTGAAAAATCTTCACTTTGGACAAGTCCTGCTTCTTTCCTTTTGCACCGGATTTTGAAGAATATTTCATCCCCTTCCCTTTCCTTTATTTGGCAACCAAAGCGCAATTCTCTTCATCTTCATTATTCGATGAAGATCCATTCCTGGCAGTTTCTCATGTCCATTGACAGAGTCTTTGTAGCTATGCCAACTCTTCGGAAGCCCAAGGAGAGCCAAGCTCACCAAGTATTATTCATCAACAGTAACCCCCACACTTCCCAGCTCATCCTTGCAGTGGACAAACTTCATGAGGTATTTTGGAATACTGTCGCCTTTCTCCATTTTTATTTTTTTGAGCTTGTCTTTAAGCGCCAACTTCCTCTGGTCACTTCTGCTTTGGAAAACTTCTGTCAAAGCCTTCCACATTAAGAATGGAGTGGCTTTCCCATGAAGTTTGGACACAATGTGGTCCTTCACACCTTCCAATAGAATCCTCCTCATCTTTGCAGTCTTCTTCTACCATGCATCAAGTAATGCAGCATCGCTAGATCCCGGCTTAGGAAAATCACTATCGATGAACTCCTTCAGCCCATTATCCTCCAGTACCACCTCCATCCTGTCCTTCCAAGCTATGTAATTCGAGCTCCCATCAAGGGAATACTCCAATCTCAATCCATTGAAAGACATTTCAATGTATACTCAATTTCTGCACCAAGAATCTTCTGTAGCAAATTCGAATTGTCCACCAGCACAAACTCACTTCACAATTGCAATCTTCAATCAACAATGCTTTGATACCATGTAGAAATTATATGCACTAAGCATGCATATGTCCAAGATCCACCTGATCTCACACTATTTAACTTTATGCAAGATACTGAATCTATTCCACTTGTTAATTGTTTGCGGAAAAATTAATTGCACACACATGTGAAGCATAAAGAAAAATTATCAATCGCACATAACATAGTTTTTAACCGGAAAAGCCTAAAGCTGAAAACCCCAACTATATATTATGTAACATGGATATTATTTGAAAATATCATACAAGAATACAAAGCTTATCACAAGCTCTTAGTACAGTACAATCGTCATACACTATTCAGGCCTAATCTTGCAAATCCATGCACTGATATTTGCCACTTGCTAGCCTGCCTCCACTGTGTAATATCTACTGAAGAATAGCTTTGAATGAATTATAATTACTCCATCCTTGAATGCATAATCCTCATTGGCATCTCCACTGAGTGTGTGATGCAATCAATGCATCACTATAGTCACAACAGATAGTCTATCTTGCCTTTTCACCTATCTCTCCACTAGTCTCCACTGAAACTGCCATGCACTGTAGTTAACTGATGTATTATTCAGTTGATTAATGAGTTATTATTTATGAATTAATTAACTAATTAATTCACTCCACTCTCACTAGTGTATCAATCAATTAGACTAGATACAACTAGCTCAACTGAGTCTAACTAAGTTAAACTGAATACAACTCCATAACTACTTCTTCTAACTGTCTCATAACTCTGCCACATGAGTTCTAACTGAGTCCTCCATGCATTAGCTCCAGTAAACCCTCAGGAATAGAATAATTCCTTCTGTCAGCTATTTTTTAGAGTTTGATTATTATTAAGAGCTAATAATAATCGACATGCATCTATTTTTAGATTGACGATCTATAAATAGACTTCGCCCAATATTCTAAAAATAGAATTTCATCTACTTTTAAAACTTGATGAACCATCCAAAAATAGCATCCTGCAAATTTTGAAATATGTTCATCATGTATAAAAATAGAAATAGTCTAAAAATAGACTTGCGCCAAAAATAGCATGCGGGCCCACTTAGTGAAGGCGACTCTTTTCACTAAGGTCATCATCTTGTTGAATCTCAACATGAAGTTCAATCAAATCAACTTGGAAGTAAATTATGAAATGGTTCTAATTCTTCAAGGGAGCTAACTCTGTTCTAAGCCTATGTAGAATTTACTACTTAAGATTGAAAAGAATCTACTGCAATTGAGTAGCACACTCTGAGGAATTGAACAAC
Organism: Pinus albicaulis; assembly: GCA_034641835.2. Classification (NCBI taxonomy): domain Eukaryota; kingdom Viridiplantae; phylum Streptophyta; class Pinopsida; order Pinales; family Pinaceae; genus Pinus; species Pinus albicaulis. Next base: position 866,809,296 of record CM076583.1, on the reverse strand, counting down.
AAATTTAGCGAATTGAACAGTAATCAATGATTCTAAATTTTGCAATGGAATTCTATTTTAATCAACTAATGACATCGTTCTAGAAACATCAACCTAATTCTCAATAATGATGAAAAGAGCAACATCAACTATCTGTAGAATTGAACAGCAATTGTGTTGGAACTAAACTAGCAAGTATAAAAGCAGTGAATTTAAATAAAAGAACAAGAATAGTAAACTAGTCTAGTAAAAAGGAAGATGTAACATTTCATGATCGCAATTAACCAATTCAAACGACATATTATGAAATGCAATGGATAATATGGAAACAAAAATTATGTAAATAAACTCAAAGCACAAAAGTAACAGAAGAACCCCTAGGGCTAGGCCTAAAGCCACTAGAAGCCCACTGCTAAGGAATACTCAGAAGTTGTCTATTCCAAAAATGTTGAATTCTTTGTTAATTCACTGAGAAATACATTAGTACAGAACTTGACGATTCTGTCCGAGTACGTTTATTTACATAAATATTAAATTATAGGAATTGTTTTTGTTGTTCCTTCTTCGGCCTTTTATAGCTTAAGGGTGAATTCAGGAGTAGTAATGGGTCTTTCTCATTATGGGAACCTGTTGCTTCGTGGTTTTCGATTGAATATTCCAAGTGTGGTCGTATCTTTCCATCTTCTGCCAATTTGTAGGAGCCACTATGATTTCATTTGTCTTCCTTGTTAGTTGTCTTTTGGTTATCAACAATTCAACTGTTTTTCTTCCCTGTCAATAAAGATAGTGACAAGTTAGTTCTTACATTATTAAACATTCCTTTTATCATTAGTTCATTCTGCCTTGGCTTTACGTTATTTTCTTTACTTTGTTTCTAAGATGAAGGGAAGAAACATAAAATTATATGACAAATTGTGGGAAATATGGGGTGAAACGTACCTTCTTCTTGGCCCAACATACTCCCCTACTTACCTTTTTGCAGGTCCTCATGCAAATAAATGGTTTAGGTGCAATAGCATTTCCTTTAGGCATTAGGGGGACTGTCAATGCTTGTGTTTTTTTTTCTAATAGAACATTGTCTCCCGACCAACTTCAAAATTCAACTATTCCTTCTGCTTGTTGTTCCCTACTCATCCCTTCATTATTAGAGGGAGGTAAAACCATTGAAGCCTGTGATTCATCCTAGTGAGGTAAGATTTCAGTGTGGCTAGAGCTGTTGGCAGTGGAAGATTGGTTTAACAGGTTCCCCTGCCCCTCAGATTTTTCAGATGAGCTTCCAATTTCACGAGATACTCTCATTTTCTCAATAACTTGATCCATTTATTATTCATAGTCTTGTAGGGATATTTTAATATTCCTAAAATTAGCATACAACTAATTGGAATATTAGATTTTGATCTTTGCACCTAAGTAGATGAATAAATGGGAAAAGGACCCATATTTAACTTTTATTGACATAAAATCCATCTTGGTGTGAAAAGGGGATAACTTGGTGGCTAAATTTTTCACTTCCCATGTGTGAACAGGATAAGGATCATGTTGATTCAGTCAAGTTGACCAATTCAACAGCGCTACCTAAGAGGATGTGGCTTGCTTGAGAAGACAATGCAGTTTTGGAGGGAGAGTATTCACATGGTGTTGGAAACCCTAATAGGTGGGACCCAAGGTGAGGAGGCTCACAAACATTATAAGGAGGAATATGGTAGAATTTTGGGAGTCAGCTTATGGATTACATTTTCATGTCTGCTTAGACACTTGAGCATTCTCCAGCTATTGAGCTGAGTATGCAGTGTTGTTCAGCACAAGGCATTCCTGCTTAGGGATTCCTTATCCTTCATCGATAGATCACTTGCAGGAGTTATGTTCTTCATTCTCCCATATTCGGGCTTGAGTCTTATCACCTCCTACAGCTACAACGTTATTATTGTAGCAGGAAACACTGTGTTGCTAGGTGTGCAGTGGGAGATTCACAACACCAGCTCTTGAGCTTATCTTTCAGAGGAGGGAGCTCCCCTTTCTTTGCAAGATCTGTATAGGAAGTCCTGGAGCTTATTTTACATGTTGGAAAGTGGCCAAATCAGTTCCCATCCACTTCAGTATAGCCTACTCGGGAAACTACGTCATTTTTTCCAGATCAACATTTGCAGGGTTTGATCCCTTGCATGTGAGCTCATTCCTTGGAGAAAGGGCCAACCCTTCTCCCGGAAAGATTTGTATTCCATTATTCTTCTATCACTTGTATATTTCAGTCATATTTATTTAGTGCTGTAGTAAAAATGCATTTTTCAGATCCATATCCGTAGATCTGCATTTTTGTACATTGTGCTCTCAAGAAACCATTGCCGGGTCACTCTTATTTTGTATAAAAAGGGAGGAATCTCCATTTTCTCAGCCATTGATGCATTGTATAATCCAGATCTATTTTGTCTCATCATTTTCTGCATAAACCCTCATAAAAATAATGCTATTCTTGCTTCAGTACTTTCTGCATGAGCTAGGTTATGGGGTTTGGGCTTATTTGAGGCATATTGACTTGGGGAGATCTATTTATGTTGGCTAGAGTGATTTGTTTCACCTCTAATTATGCATGTGAGTTGTATATCATGTATTATAAGGGATCAAAGTCCCATTTCTCACTTTTTTAGCGTTATTTTCTGAAGACAGCTGTTTAATGCCCTATATTTTTTGCATTTCCCCATTTGGGAAGGAGAATATAGGCCATATTCTTTCTGAGGTTCTTACATATGCTGGTGAGATTTTCTTGTACATATAATTAGCTACTCTACATTTCCATGCTCATGATTTTTTGAAGCTACAACTTTAGAATATCTCAAGATATTCCATTTGTTGTAGAAAATTCCACATTTGGAATATTACAGTGGTATCAAAGCTCTACTCTTGGCTCAGCTTGTGGATTTCAAATCCAATCAGAAGATACGAAGAAGGGGAGAAAAAAATGATGGAGAGGTTGAGATTAATCTCATCCATTTTCAGATCTAAGAAGAGCCTCTCCAAGGAGGTTCAACTGATGGAAGAAGAAATATGCAATGGAACTCTAAGAGGGTTTCAAGAAGGAAAAAGCTGCAGTGAGACCTCTAGAAGGTTTCAAGAGGAAGAATAAGACCCAAGCACTTAATTTTCTCATAGAGGGAGTGGAGAGCAAGAAGACCATTTAGAACTTGAGATCCTGAGTGGGTATTTGGCAGAATACAAGTGCCAACCTAGGGCTTTCAAAGAGACCCTAGATTTTCCTTAGTTTATTCAACTAAGAGAAGAAAGAAGACCATGCAAAAAGAGGATGATAAGAGGCAACAGATTCTTGTTGTATACATTTTATGGATCACTCAAGTGTGCATCAAAGACTTGGGTGATGAAACTAGAGGCATTTTTCCTACTACATCTAGTAGTGTAAAGAGAAGTTGTGGAGATCTCAGCACTGCGCTTGGAGGGCAAGGAAAGCTCTTGGTGGATCAGCCATGAAGGTCATGAAAGAGTATCTACTTTTTCTGATTTTATTTATCAAGTGACCAGGATATTTGACAGTACAAGACTAGAGGAGGAGGAGTCCTCTTCTCCACTTGAGGAGCCTTGTACCAGCGCTGTCACATTCATGGAGGGGCAGCCATCTGTAGCAGTAGTTGGATCAGCCAAAACATTGAAGGAGGGAACCCTTGCAACCATACAAGAGGTTCCCAAGGCTCACCAAGGTATGCATGCATTTCCATTTTCGACCATTTCAGAAATTCTTATGGAAAACCTTGGGAATTTGTCCTCATAGGGTCAAGGATCAAAACTCATTGCTTTGGTGGAACAACAAGATTTCCCAGCACTGTGAAATTTGGGATTGATCTAAGAGGGGAAGAAAATTCATTCCTTTGCACCTTATTTGAGTTGCATGAAGCATGGGGATTTAGGGTGCAAGATGGTGGGAGGCATGATGAATGTTGTGCCATTTCTTGTTGATGATGAAGCATTTTCCACCATTGAAGAAAAGGCTAGGGGTGACAGCGTAGTCATGGCAGAGGCATCTCTAGCATTTCATGAAGAAGAAGGAGAAGCAGCTGCTCCAAGAAGAGAATATCTTGCATTCTTGCAAGGATTTTCAAAGAGTCTCACATATAGAAATTTTGGCACAATCCATGAGCAACATGTGCCATCAATATCACATGGTGAGATCTTGAATACTGCAGAAGATGAAGAGGAGGGAAAACTTCAACAAGAAAGAAAAATTTACCCCTCTTTATTTCAAAAGAGTGATATACTAAGAAGGCATGATGATCTATGCCTTGATGTCTCCTTACTTGGGAGAAGCCCTCTAGGGAAACTCCTTGATGGAAAGGGAAAAGTGTTCTCTCAACCTTGTACAGTGATGATACATTTAGCCAAGGGAGGGACTATTATAGCGCTGAATACTTTGGGTAAGAAGCATGCTTATGTAAATCACATTATATTTTATGATTTCATGCATTCTTTTACTTTACATGTGCATGCCATGACTCCTAAGAGGAGTGTCCTACCTTATAAACTTCAAGGCCAACTATGGGCCAAAACTATTCTCAAGCATGGCCAATCCCTTGATAGGCTAAGGGAGGTCTTGCAGCATGATGGGTGCTTCCCCAAAGCACCAAACATACATTTCACCTTCAGCCATGGTGGAATGATAAGGGTAGCAAGTAATAAACTACTTACCACATCTAGATCTAAAGCAGGGAGGAGATGACCTGCGCTGGTTTATATTGGGTGAGCATGGGTACCACCTAAATTTTTTTATTTTTTTGTCTCATGCCTTGTATCTCAAGAAAGGAATGCATAAGAAGGAGGCATGGTTGATTTGGTTGACAAGAAGAGATTATGGGCAGAAATTTTCCCATACTTTTTATGATATTTCCAGAGAGGAGGAAGGCACATTCATGGTGCAAGGAGGCTATCCTTTTGCATTGGAATATTATGAGGGGTTTCCATGTAGGAAGGAGATATTCTCACATAGCATCATGATGGTGGATAGATTTGGCATATGGAATGTCTAAGGGAGAAGTCATGGAGTGAAAAGATCCTTGTTACTAATGCCTACAACACTGTCACTTGAGAGCATGTTTTTGTTGGAGTGTTCCAAAGGGAGTATGTACCCTATCCTCTTGCAGATTTTTATGAAAAGATTCTCATGGGAGAACTCACTCATGGACCTCACCTGTAGCTCACACATGATACATGGTAAGAAATAAATTTATGTGCTTGTTGATTACTCTATTGAGTATTTGTATTTTCTCACCATATGTAAGCAGTGCATTGCCCCACAAGAGAGCAAGATTCTTTTTGGGTTTCATGGTCACTTTAGGGCCAAATTTTGTAATGTTGATAACCCATATTTACATGAATTTGGGCAAGTGTTGTATTGCTTTGATTATACACAGCTGGTATATATTGCTACTTATTACTCCATAGTAGATGAGCTAACATGCATAGCTGCAAATTCTTTGAAGAACAACTTGCCACTTGATGCTCTGAATCAGCAGTTGAAAGGACTACACTGTATCCATCGGAGAGACCATGTGTATCATCCAAACTTGCACATGAGCTTCATCCATTTTCTGATTTGGATGCTATATGGTGATGATGTGCCATTCATCTTGTATGGAATGGTTTGGGTTGGCATGGTTCATGACTTTAGAGGAAGGGTCCTTTGAGGCTCAATCCTCTTCTTGCCATTGGAGGGAAATCATGTTGCAGCCCAAGATCAGCATTCCCTCTACACTTATCATAAGTGGAGAGGAGGATAGCATGGGATAGGCCCTCTTGCCTATCATGTTCATTTATTCAACCCACCTACACTTCAGGAGCCAAAGGTGGAGGAGATTCTTCTTGAGTTTCCATATTGGAGGGTAACTCATTTCATATGGATGATAGCTTGGGGGTGGAGGTTTCACTTGGGAATGAGGATTTCCCATGCATATTATACTCCATGCCTTGAGAGGACCTCTAGATAGCACATAGTTGTCTCCTTGAGCATGTTACTTTTCCATGAGGATAGCCATTTGGGTGTGTACCAAATGTTGATTTGTTTTTCTTAGGGGGGGCACTATGGAGTTCATTGTTGAGACAACATCTTATTCTTTGGAGAGCTCATCATATGAGGGTGCTACAGGAGGAGGGAAGGAGACTTTCTAGTTCTATCCTTGCAATTGCTTGAGGACAAGCAATATTTGGGAGGGGAGAACTGTAATATTCCTAAAATTAGCATGCAGCTAATTGGAATATTAGATTTTGATCTTTGCACCTAAGTAGATGAATAAATGGGAAAAGGACCCATATTTAACTTGTATTGACATAAAATCCCTCTTGGTGTGAAAAGGGGATAACTTGGTGGCTGGATTTTGCACTTCCCATGTGTGAACAGGAAAAGGATCATGTTGATTCATTCAAGTTGACCAAGTCAACAGTGCTGCCTAAGAGGATGTGGCTTGCTTGAGAAGACAGTGCAGTTTTGGAGGGAGAGTATTCACATGGTGTTGAAAACCCTAATAGGTGGGACCCAAGGTGAGGAGGCTCACAAAAATTATAAGGAGGAAGATGGCAGACTTTGGGAGTCAAATTATGGATTACATTTTCATGTCTGCTTAGACACTTGAGCATTCTCCAGCTGTTGAGCTGAGTATGCAGTGTTGTTTAGCACAAGGCATTCCTGCTTAGGGATTCCATCTCCTTCATTGAGAGATCACTTGTAGGAGTTCTGTTCTTCATTCTCCCATTTCCAGGCTTAAGTCCTATCACCTCCTACATCTACAACGTCATTCTTGCAGCAGGAAACACTGTGTTGTTGGGTGTGCAGTGGGAGATTCACAACACCAGCTCTTGAGCTTATCTTTCAGAGGAGGGAGCTCCCCTTTCTTTGCAAGATCTGTAAAGGAGGTTCTGGAGCTTATTTGACATCTTGGAAATTTTCCAACTCATTTCCCATCCACTACAGTGTATTCTACTGGGGAAACTGCGTCATTTTTTCCAGAGCAGCAGTTGCAGGGTTTGATCCCTTGCATGTGAGCTCATTCCTTGGAGAAAGGGCCAACCCTTCTCCCGGAAAGCTCTGTATTCCATTATTCTTCTGTAACTTGTATATTTCAGTCATATTTATTCAGTGCTATAGTAAAACTAATTTTTTTAGATCCATATCTACAAATCTGCATTTTTGTACATTGTGCTCTCAAGAAACCCTTGCCGAGTCACTCTTATTTTGTATAAAAAGGTAAGAATCTCCATTTTCTCAGCCATTGATGCATTGTATACTCCAGATATATTTTGTCTCATCATTTTCTGCATAAACCCTCATAAAAATAATGTTTTTCTTGCTTCAGTACTTTCTGCATGAGCTAGGTTATGGGGTTTGGGCTTATTTGAGGCATATTGACTTGGGGAGATCTATTTGTGTTGGCTAGAGTGATTTGTTTCACCTATAATTCCGCATGTGAGTTTTATATAATTTATTCTAAGGGATCCAAATCCCATTTCTCACTTGTATAGAATTATTTTCTGAAGACAACTGTTTAATGCCCTATATTGCTGCATTTCCCCACTTGGGAAGGAGAATATAGGCCATATTCTTGCTGAGGTTCTTACATATGCTGGTGATATGTTATTTTACATCTAATTAGCTGCTCTACATTTCCATTCTCATGATTTTTTGAAGCTACAACTTTAGAATATCTCAATATATTCCATTTTTTGTAGAAAATTCCAGATTTGGAATATTACAGATATATTTTGAGGGCTTGAAGGTGGTGTATGGGATGGTTCTGCCTCATCTGGAAATTCATAGGTGTCTTGCCGTAATTTTATCCTTTCAGACCCTCTATGTTTCCTTGGTTCTGTGGTCGACGCATGCGTCCTTTTCCCTCTTGCTTTCCTGAGTATGGTTATTCTAGGGAGTTCAATCTCTGTTCCGACAGGGTTTTCCTCAGAGCCAGGCAGAGTAGGATTAATGAATATGTCCCAAGTTATCTGGTGTTTTTCTAGTTCATTAATGATGATCAATTTAATTAGGCCATGGTGGCTCACAACTACTAGGGGGTTTTTGGCTTTTCTAATTTGAACAATAGTATTGTGTAAGTTGGTGGGACTTTACCACATCTTGGCGTTTGTCACATGTGATGTACCTTTGTATGAACACTGCCAATTCTTGCCAAGGTTGTTGTAAAGACAAAATTTTGATCCCCTTTCCTTTTCGCTCTAGCGGTTCGCCCGGGTCCTAGTATACCGAGATTGCTTCTTGTAGGAGAACATGTTTTCAGTCCATATTTCTCTTTTTTTTGGTAGTTCGGAGACCTCAGTGATGATATCTTCAACAACTGGTATAATCCTTCCTCTGATTATGGTATGTCCCTCCTGCAATTTTTGCAGGAATTCAACAGTTATTTCTATGTCAAACCCTTGCAGTCTGTGTAGATATGGAAACCAACCAACATGCTAGAGAATGGTGCGAGCTGCTTCTGATATTTGGAAGGTTGTGGGTTCATTTCGAAGAGAATTACCTCCCATGGCTGATGTGTTGTCTGAACTAATTTCTCCTTCTGTCTGCAATTCTTCCGGCCTTGTTGGTTAAAACAAAACACTGCATGCGGGAGTAAAAATTGAAACCTCATATCGCAAACGCATGTAACCTCATATACTAAATGCAATGATATTTTAGTCCCATCAACGTATCCAAAGGAATTTGTGCGGGGAATTCACATAAGGTTTGAACAACAAAATAAACACGCAAAAACATGGCCGTTCAATTGATTTGAACAATAGTTGTTCAATTCGATGAACGACGGTTATTCAATTGGATTGAACAGATGGTCAAAGGTTTGACCCTTCAAAGCAAACATACAAAAACACGGTCATTTAATTGAATTCAACAACATCTATTCAATTCGATTGAACAACAGCTGTTTAATTGGATTGAACAATAGTTGTTCAAAGGTTTGAATAGAAAAATAAACTCGCAAAAACACGACCATTAAATTTAATTGAACAGCAGTTGTTTAATTCAATTGAACAGAAGATGCTCAAAGGTTTGAATAGAAAAATAAACACACAAAACATGGTCATTCAATTGAATTTAACAACAATTGTTCAATTTGATTGAACAACAACTGTTCAATTGGATTGAACAACAACTATTCAAAGGTTTGAACGGAAAAATAAAAGACAGAGAAAGAATGTAGCTATGAACATGAAGAAGAGATGGAATGTGCAACAATGAGAAAAACTATAAATTGCAAGGGATATATATACAATATTTACAAAAATAAATTACAACTTTTCATGAACTTAAAATTGTAGGGCCATCATCCCCTACAGCTAAAATTTGGATGTTGGGATCATCATGCACCTACTAGCAGAAAGACTCCTTTGTAAGTGGTTTGTGAAAGAGGTGAACTCAGTGTTTGTTGACTCGGAAGGTGGAACTAGACTCATCTATGGTAGTCAGGGTAATGACACCATTGTTGTGTACTTCCTGAATTTCGTATGGGTTGAGCCACCTTTTTTGTAATTTACCCGGGAAGTCTTGGAATATGGATTCGTAGAGAATTTCCCAATATCCTTTCTGGAATGTCTTCTTTTTTATGAGCTTGTCATGCCACTTCACTCATTTTTGTTGAATAATTGCAGTAAGCTGCAAATTAAGTAGTCGTGTTTCATCCAATTCATTTATTTGTTGAAGTCTTCTAATCTGGGCCTCCGTCAAATCTAGCCCCACTTCCTAGGCTATTTTTAGGGTCTTTATTTCGAATACGATAGGAAAAATTGGTTCCCTTCAAAATACTAGACGGTATGGATAATATCCAGCGGTGTTTCTCCATGTCATGCAGTAAGCCCACAAAGCCTCCGGCAGTCTAGTAGCCTAGTCGTGGCAGTGTGTTGAGACTGTTTTAGTGAGAATTTCCTCCATGACTTTGTTGGTGCTTTCGACCTGCCCATTTTCCTATGGATGGTAGGGAGAGGTGACTCTATGGACGACATGGTGGTTCTTCAGAGTGGCTGTATTTTTATTTCCCACAAACTGTGCCCCTCCATCAGTTATCACTTCCCGAGGTAAGCCATATCGCACAAATAGCTCAAAAATAAAATTGATCACAGATTCTTCCGTAGCTCTTGATAAAGCCATTTTTTCTACCCACTTCATCACATAATCCGTGGAAACCAGTATGTAGGTTTTCTGACTTGATGGCGGGTTGAATGGTCCAATGAAGTCTAGTGCCCATCGTTCGAAAGGTTCCACTACTAGTTGTGGTTGTAATGGTATTTTGTCAGCTTGGCCCAAGTGGCCCATTCTTTGGCAACTATCGTAGACCTAGACATACTTCTTGGCATCCTTAAAAATTGTAGGCCAATAGTAGCCCATTTGCAATACTTTGTGCCTCATCCTGCAATCTGCAAAATGGCCACCACATGCTTCAAATTGACAGGCCGGTAGGATGTCATAAATCTTGTCTTCTTGGATGCATCTGCATATATGCATATCAGCTCCTGTATGAAAAACATATCCACTGATCCAGGATAATTTAGCACTGCGCTGGACGATCAACTTCCCCGGAAACGAAGCCAAAATTTTGGGTCATAAAGGTGACTGATTTAAAGGTAACCTTAATGCTTTTTCATTAATTATCAATCCATAGAAAGTCTTGTTATTTCAAGAGTATAAGCACAATATATGCAAGTGACATCGAGGAACACTACTCTAAAGTGTCATAAGGAAGACTATCTAATTCTCGAAGTTCAATCAAATCAACTTGGAAGTGAATTATGAAATGCTTCTGATTCTTCAAGGGAGCTAACTCTATTCTAAGCCTATGTAGAATTAACTACTTATGACTGAAAATAATCTACTGCAATTGAACAACACGCTCTGAGGAATTGAACAACAACTTTATCTAATTGAAAAACAAGTCTAATGAATTGAACAGCAATCAATGATTCTAAATTTTGCAATGGAATTCTCTTTTAATTAACTATTGACATCGTTCTGAAAACATCAACCAAATTCTCAATGATGATGAAAAGAGCATCGTCAACTATCTGCAGAATTGAACAACAATCAAATTGGAACTAAAATATAAAGTATAAAAGCAGTGAATTTAAATAAAAGAATAGGAATAGTAAAATAGTCTAGTAAAAAGGAAGATGTAAAATTTCGTGCTTGCAATTAACTAATTCAAATGATATATTATGAAATGAAATGGATAATCTGGAAATGAAAATTCTGTAAATAAACGTAAAGCACATAAGTAATAGAAGAACCCCCAGGGCTTGGCCCAAAGCCACTAGAAGCCTACTACTAAGGAATACTCAGAAGTTGTGTATTCCAAAAACGTTGAATTATTCATTAATTCACTGAGAAATACATTAGTACAAAACTTGACGATTATTTCCGAGGACGTTTATTTACAGAAATATTAAATTCCAGGAACTGTTTTTCTTGTTCCTTTTTTGGCCTTTTATATCTTAAGGGTGAATTCAGGAGTAGTAACGGGTCTTTCTCATTATGGGACCCTGTTGCTTCGTGGTTTTCGATTGAATATTGCAAGTGTGGCCATATCTTTCCATCTTCCGCCAATTTGTAGGAGCCACTATGATTCTGTTTGTCTTCCTTGTCAGCGGTCTTTTGGTTATCAGCAATTCAGTTACTTTGCTTCCTTGTCAATAAATATAGTGACAAGTCAGTTCTTATGTTATTAAACATTCATTTTATCATTAGTTCATTCTACCTTGGTTTTACGTTATTTTCTTTACTTTGTTGCTAAGATGAAGAGAAGATACATAAAAGTATATGAAAAATTTTGGTAAAGATGGGGTGAAAAGTACCTTCTTCTTGGCCCAACACATGCGATGGATATGTTTTCCCCTATGGAACATAATATGCTCCATGTTGAACATAAGGTTCACCAGCAGGACCATAGGGTTGTCCCTGTTGGACCGAAGGTTGTCCCTGAAAGGGTTGTCCTTGTGGACAGTAAGGTTGTCCCTATGGACCATAAGGTTGTCCCTGTTGGACCGAAGGTTGTCCCTGAAATGGTTGGCCTTGCAGACCATAGGGTTGTCCCTATAGGTATGTGAATTGGTTGGGGTAAACCGGCATTTGAGGTGTTTGGACATATAATGGACCTGGCAGGTTAATCTCAGGAAAATAGATGGGATTTTCACACTCATCATAATGATGCAGAGGATTAATAGGAGCTTGCGGCTACTGAGAACCCTGAGGGGTGTAATTCCGCTGATGAATGGCAAACATGTACTGATCGTACGTCAAACATTCATGAATTGGATTATAAGAGATGGGCACACTACCAATAGGTTGGATTCCCAAAACATGAGGCTGTGATCCACTCACGGCGGGCCCAACGGGTATCGTGGAAGCGATAGGAGTCGTCCCACGAACATCAAAGGATGGAGGCAATAACATAATTGCACTAACATATGGTGTTGATGAAGCCACATAGACAGTGGGCTAGGTTGGGACAGATGTAATGACCGTCGACGTCATGGGAGTCAAGGGTGATGAAACCGATACTGTTACAAACGACCCTTCTGAGGGAGTCGATGCACTTGCCCATATCAAGTTCTGATACAACGATGTAGCACCATAAATAATCTGACTCAACAAACGATAACCGGGTGGGAGAGATGAAGGTTGACCTGAGACATAAGGAAAATTCTCCGAACGAAATAGATATTATCCTGTAGAAACATAAATCTCTTCAATACTGATGGGACACGAACCATCCATATCGGATGAAGCCATGTTATCGGCGAAAAGGTGACAAGTAGTGGCAAGTAATGCATGTGTTAATGGTGATTCAAGCGGTTCTGAGGCAGGTGGTTCTGAAGTAAGAGGAGGATATACTTCTTCGTCTTTAAAACCAACCCAAACATCTGGAGGTTGCCAACTGATATCAAATGGCTCCTCGGGAGGATATCGGGTAGCAAGAGGTAAGATACTCGGAACAATATAATTCCAGTAACTGATAGGCCTAGTAGGCTGAGGTGCTCTCGAAGAAACTTCAGGAGAAGGATATCCACTACGAGGAAATGAAGGGGACAAAAAAACTGGTGGTTCTACCACCGTGACTTTGTCTCAAAAACAGGATAGAACCGAGATGACCAATTCGAGGCTTCAAGACCAAACACTAAGGAATTCCTTAAGAAAAAGCCAAGAAAATATCTTTAATGGGCATGTGATTGTAGGAAATTAATTTTATGATGTTGAAACAAAACTCTGCCTTTTCATATTTTAAGAGTTAAGAGAAAGGAAAAAGGTGACTCTAGTCACTTTCAGGTTGAACGAGTGTGAAAGGACAAGTGCTCGATGATCTTTTCAATTTTAGAGAGTCACGAAAATACCAAAATGAATACTCAAGAAATCTAAGAAAGAGGGTGTACCAAGCTTCTGTGAACTACAATATACACCTTGGTGATCAAATGAAAGAGAAATGACCAAGGACTTAACGTATGTGCAGGCAGTCTCCCCAAATGATGTGTTTGGTGTATCACAGTTACAAGGTGACAACCTCGGCTTCCTATGGATAAAGGATTGTAACCTATGAGGGTATCCATTTATATACTCGACAGTATGGGGAGAACAAGTCCATGCTAGTGTTGTCTACTGCTAGATGGCGAACGACAGTTACTAGGTTTAACAACATCGGAACACGCCACTAGCCTAGACCTCTAAATGTGAGCGTTAGGTTTCAATGCTTCATTAGGTTAATTGAGTTCATTTTAAAGTTGATCTTGAATTAATGTTGCAGTTTCAAGGCCTTACCGAATGTAATATCGAATCCAATGCAAAACTATATGCAAAAGAAAATCATTCCAATTCGATGAACAACTAGGTAAGAGAGGGATAGTAGTTCATAATGAAGCAGCAATCAATCAAACACAAGAAGAATTTTTCCTAATGAATCTAAGACAACCAAACCAGAAAATGAAAAGATATTTCCTTGTTCACTAAAAGATACTAATGCAAAAGACCATTTTTCATCTTCAACCGAAGAGAAAGAATGCAAATTTTGTCCTTTTAGATGAATGAGAAGCAAAATGCACTACTACACTAAAAGACAAAATAGATAATAGTTTTGAGAAATTCGAACGAAATGATCAAAAATAAAGAGACCAATTCAAAATGAACATAAAATACACTCAAAACAGAGACGCGTTCCTTCAAGCGAAAAAAGGGGCTTTCAAACCGATTCAGTGAGCAATGTAATCTATGCTCAGGGTGACAGATGGAGAGCTAAACGAACACCAAGATGATCATTCAGCGATCCAATGACACATAGAACCAAAATAAAAACTAAGACAATCAATCAACAAGCTGAAAGAAAAAATACCAGACTAACTCAATCTCAACTCGGAAGGTTCAGTGAGAAGGTAGCTGAACAAGCAGTAGAAGACACCTAGAAACCCTAGGATGACAAACTTCACTAATCAGATGAGGGGCAAATAGTTGAGAAGAACAAGACAAGAGAGTCAAAGCAATTCCAGTAGAATAATTTAAAGAGGAAAATCCAACCTAGAGGCAAGACACACTGAAAAAAATCAGGGAAAAGGCCAAAATCATAACCTACATGATTCAACGCGTCTCTCAAGTTGTAATCTGTGCTAAACAAAGGATGGCGTGCCTATGAAAAAGGAAACAAGCACCAATTGACACGAATTTTCAAGAAATAGCAGCGTCGAGCCATAAAACTATGGAAAATATAAAAATCCACTGAAAAAAAATTAGACTTGACAATCTGAGACTAAGTATGATGGCCAGAAATAGTCAGATAGGCAGAACAAAGCAAAAAAGCGGTAATACGACCAAAGTCGAACATACAAGCAAAACACTAGATGAACAATGAGAGACGACAAACACACTGATCCCTAGTAGAGTTGCCAACTGGTTGAGCAGGTAAATCCCCTCTGTGGACAGAGGCGATCCCTCTAGCCATAGAGTGGGTCTAGCAACAAGGGAACATGTTGGACTTTCAAATTCCTAGCTTATAAATGAAAACAAGTTAGGATAGATGACCTACCTTGGTCCAACGCTTAACAAGTTGTAGTTTGCAGTAGCAATCCTTTGATCTTTGCCTCCACACGTCGCAGTCCTTCAGTGATAATGTATGTGTACCTGCACAAGGATCAAGTGAACGGTGACAGCATACAAAAATATAGATTCATTTACAGCTATTTGATTGGTTAAGGAGAATCAAACATTTTGCATATGATCAAACACAAAATTGGAACCAAAAACTAGATATGAATTAATGATAGAGAAAATAAGTTTACAACCGTAATTCCTTGATGTTGTAGCCTCCTTCGACAGGTTCAGTCAAGCACATCTCAAGCATTCATCAGGGATCGTACTTGGTGAGGAAATGGGCCTAAACTCTCTCTTGAAAATGGATTCCTCTCCACCTTATTCTTCATACCAACTATAGTAAGGAATATTTAGCTAGCTGAAACCATGTGAGAAAGAAGTATTTATAGGAGAGGAGGAGGTGGTTCGGGATCCCTCATAAGGTGGAAGAGAGCTCTTATCCCTTTGGGGCGTTGCACAATTGTAGGAAAAAAGAAGCCAAAGGGAGGAATTCGACGTTATTCAGTCGAAAAAACCATGATGAATCCACTCATGAAGTGGTTGGGCATGGAAAATTTGTTTATATTTTAAAAAAATTTCCACAAACAGCTCGGTGTGGGTGCCCCACTAAGACAGAGCGCCAATGGGTGTTGGGCCCAGTGTTAATTTTTCTATGGGCGCGAGGCCATAACTGCATACCAGCGCTGACCCAAAATCATATGTTTTTGAGAGCCTGCTTGAGGAATGATCCAAAAAGGAAATGTTCTTGCCATGCCAAGGGATGCAATGACAATTTTAGCAAGGTATGACAATACATAGAAGTCACTGAAATGGTCCTCCAATTTTCGGGACGGGGATTGCAGGGATGGTGAAAAAACACTGTGTAACACTCACCTTAGGAGGAAAAACTTTGAAAAGGGAAGCCATATAATCATATTCAAAAGGGCAACACTGATTTCGTCCCAAGGAAGAATTACTTCTTCTACCTTTTCTACAAGCCACCCTCTACCTCAGAGGGATTATAACATAACAAAGATAATACTTGGGGATATTTCTAAATGATTGAAAACCTAAAGCAAAGCTGAATTAAATACTTGACATAGGACCCAAAACAGTAGACTTGCGAACCACAATATTGTAACTATCCTTGGTTTATTTTTCATGTAAATAAAAATATAAATCAAGGTCATGGGACATGTATTCCAATATTAATGGTGGGTAAACATTATAGTGGACATCACTTGTGATTTATTAATGGATATGGAAAATGGCAAAGACAAAGAGGCAATAAATGGAATTTAATCAAGGAAATAAAGGAAAATACGATAAAAGGATGATGAAGAGACATAAATATGCATGCAAGGGGAATTAGAGAAAAAATAGAGGAAAATGGAAGAAAAAGGAAGAAGGAAAGAAAGAGACTAGACGTCAATGATAAAAAAGGCACTTGAGAATCAGGGGACAACTTCTTCTTAGCTTTTGATCAGTTCTAACAAAGGAGAGAGGACAAGCAAGGGAGCAAGCAAGCAAAGGAAGGCAAGGGAGTGCAAGAGGAATTTTGGACAACGACATGTAAGGACAAAAATTAGTTTGGTATTGCAGGTAACATTGCGCATGTAAGATTTAGCATGTTGGGATTTGAATGCATGGTCCATGCATTGATTTATTGTTTATGTTTTTTTCATTGCCATGGGATTTTCCTGGATTTACAGTGGTTCAACCTTGCCTTTCCATTTCCTGGATAACCATGGTGTTGTGGGTTCCTTGTTTTTGTTTAAGCTTTAGATGGTTGGTAGGCTTAGATCCTAATTGAGGTGAACTCAGGAAAATTCCAAAGAGTAAAGGGTGGAGATGGGATTTCTCCTGGAAATCTTGACAGATAGGTGGAGATAGGAAGATTCCTCTAGACTTGGTGAAGGAAGTTGAAGCCATCCAAGCTTTTTTTGGTATTAATGTTTTCTGGACCAATTTAGGTGAAATCATTGTGGTTAAGGTTTGATGTGGTTTGGCCTCTAGTAGCCCTAGTTGGTTCTATTTCGCTTAACCCATATGATCCCACATTCATGCTTGGAATATGGCATGGGGGTGACTGGATGAAAGAAATATTTGGTTCAATCCAATCTATGGTCAGGTGGTGCATGAAAGTCTCTGACTTGGTGGGCATTTACATATGTTAACATGAGATATTATCTTATTGTGATTAATGAACATGTACTAGTTATTGTGTCAATATTATGGATGATTTGTCATGGATTATATTTTCGTTATATTTTGGTTATATTCATGGTTATCATGATGTGCTATTGATATGGATCTTGTTCATGTTTTATAAGTTATTTAATGATTGATGAATTTATGGGCTAGCAAGTGTTGTTGTTGCTAGCTTAAGAGGGTATTGAGCCCTCTTGATGATTCTCTGGTGAAGTTAAGAAGATCATGATCAGATCTGCATTCATTGCCTGTAGCTACTATATTTACCGTATGTTTGAAAAAATTTATATCATGTATTAGGAATGTTTTGAGAAAGGTCTAGCCCTAGTATTTATTTTTCATACTTATCATAATGTTACACATGATTCTAGAAAGTTCTGGGAAATTTTAGGTAGTGGCTTGTAGGCTAGCCCTCAAAAAGTGGCACAGATCTCAAAACATTTGGCACAAAACTGGAATATTTCAGTCATAATCATATGCAGAAAGGCTTATCAGTGTGGTTGGATCCTTCCAACCACATGCACAGTGTGTCAAGGGTGTAGTTGGGATGTAAATTTTGTGAAAAGAAGTTCAAGCTCAGGGATTGATCACCAGGGGTGGTTGTTATACTCCTAAATGATTTGGTGTTCCTTAGGGGTGGAATTATGTGTTTCGGTTAGTAGGCCCCACTTCCATAGATGGAACTTTGAGGTCGGGTCATGTCATAGTAACACTCAACTCATGTTTACCCTAGAGAGCTGGTAAAAGCGGGTAAATGTGGGGTGGTGTATTATAGAGTGGTATTAGAGTGGGGTTGCAACACTAGACCTCTGGGTAAATGTGAATTGGCATGAAGGTTATAGGTTTGGCATGCATGCTTGATGTTTAACTAATGTTATATGCATTATAGTTTTTAGTGTCGGTAACACCCCAAAAATGACCTTTCTTCCCCTTTTTTGACACACATGAAGCAGTCTTGGGAGAACTCAGTTTTGGAGGGGCAAATGGAGGCCAAATTCAAAAATTCCACTTGTGCTGGAAATTAGACAGGTAGACCTTTCCAACAAGCCCACTTGGAGAAAAATTGGACACTAGTAAGGCCTCCAAAATCAGCTTCAAACAGGCGCTATGCATAGGGAAATCAGGCGCGGCGCATTGGAGGAATTTTGCTCATTTTTGGTCAAAAACTCTGTTTTTCGCCTAGTTTTTTCATAGTTTGACTTATTTCCTTCTAGTTGAAAAAATAATGATGTAATTTAATGTGAAATGATGGATTTTGATGTTATTTTTATAAATTTTCACTCATATAGGTAGATTCATCCATCGAAAGGTAGTTTACAATTGAATGAATCAGTTTCCTAGTTTTTAGAGGCAAGCTGTTCCACTGCCTACTTTTTAGTTCTCGGTTTAGATTTTGTTGGAATAGCTCCTAATATTATGAGCTCGACCACTAGAGGCTAGGATGAGTTGTTTTTTTCCTATATCTTATGTTTTATCAGTCATTAGCATGGTTGTACTTTTGGGAATGCTTTGAGAATTATTGTACATTCATCTCTGCAGTTTGGCAAAGGAATAGACCAGGGTTTGCAGCACTGTATGGGATTCATGTGGCATCTTGCTTTGATATTGTGTTTCTCTCTGTAAATTTAAGTTTACTTGTGTTTTATGTATGCCATTTTCTCTCTTATTTCTTCTTAACTTAAACAAACAAGGATAAAGGTAGAATCCATTGAAATTGCAGTGCTCTACCTAGGGTTTGTTTAGTTATCTATGTTTTCAGTTGTTTGAAGAGGATCACTGAAGGTTTCTTTCCCTCTTCAACTCCTCACCTGTCTAAAGCTCTCAATTTCTTTCAATTTGAAGTGTAAAATCAATTTCCTGCCTTGCCCCATTGAGATCTTTGCAAAACTGAGCCTCATTCCCTAGACCCAAAATTTGCCTTTCCATTTGAGCCAAAAAAACATCCTTAAATTAAATCAAACTCTTTTTCACACATACCTAGCCTAAAATCATCACATCAAGTCATCTCAACCCTCATTGACTATTTTTTGCTGAGATTGACAAGGAGAGAGCCCTCTCCCGAACTAGTAGGGCTAGCTACCAGGTTAAGCGTGGTTTGATGTTACCCTAGATTCTGCCTTTCTCAGCCTGAGGTAGATTTAGGCCTAACATAGTGGAAACCATACTGGGGATGCTCAATATTGTTTGTTTGTTAGTTTTATTCATTTTATAAACTACAGACGGAGCCTGAAGTTATGCCAGGTAGCCTTCGAACTGCACATTGCTTTGCAAGTGCATAAGTAGATAAACGATGCTTCAGTCAATCTCCAGTCTAGTCTTATAAACGTAACACCTGACTTGAAAATTGCCCCAGTACATCAGATATTTCTATACTTTTGCATGATGAGTTTAGAATCTGATAGCTGAACAAGTTGATTTTGTCCGTTTGATTTTTGGGAATAATTCAACACACTCGCTTCCAGATGACACACTAGGGCAAATATGGATCCTAATCCACCTCTTGTGTATGAAAATCCAGATCTTATTCCGAGAATCCTTCGTTGAGAAATTCCTGTGATTTCTGTGTTCAAATCTCATTTATGTCCTGTTGTTTTTTAGTATCTTGAAGATCTTGAGTTTGACGAACAATTTGAGCTATCATTGTTTGAGACCAAGTCCGAAAGTGTTGTTGGTTCTACTACCTTAAATCTAGAATTTGTCAAAGATCTTGAAATTGAAAAGGCCAATAGATCAATTGACATTTATATCTTGAATATTCATACTTCTCTCGGGGCTACAAAAATTCCCGAATTCTTAGAGTCTGCATCTGCAACTCTTGGGTCATACACAATTGCATCTAGTTCAGAAATTCCTACCGAGCCTCCTTTCATTCCCACCATTCCTGTGCAGCCTTCTATCTCTGATAAAAAATCTGCAATGGTGTCACCTCCATCCACACCACATACACCTCATACATCAGCTACTCCAACTTCTCCTATATCCCAAAGACTGGTTGTAAATCCACCTAGAGCAATGGCTGCCCGATTTGCACCCCTTGTGTTGCCTCAAAATTTGGATAACATGCCTGATGATTATCAAAGAAAAATTCCATTGTTTGATGGCACTCCTCAAAGTGTTACAGCTTCGCAACATGTGGATAGGATGACATGTTTCTTTGACCTTCATGAGATTGATGCGGAAAATGTGACAATGAGACTGTTTGTACAAACCTTTGGAGGCGAAGTGAGGAAGTGGTTCAGAGCTTTGCCGGCTGCAAGTATTACTACATTGACTAATCTTCAAAGACAATTCTTGGATCGATGGGAAGTGAAGAAAAACCCTCTTCAGATCCTTTCTGAATATGATAATATCAAGCGGAACGTTGGTGAGTCTATTCAATATTATTGTATTAGATTCAATTCTGTTTACAATGCAATTCCTGTTGGTATAAAGCCACCTATGGGGTTGGCTTTGATTAAGTTTCTGGATGGTTTCGATCCTGATATGGCCTATAAATTAAGAGAAAGAGATCCGGCCACTTTGGAAGACATGCAGAAAATTGCAGTCAGCGTTGAAGCCAATTTGCTTGCCAAGAGAGCTAGAACGATAGCTGAAAATAAAGTAACAATAAAGGAAGAGGTTTCCACTTCAGATCAAGTGCTCTGTAAGATGGAAAATATGTTTGACAGATTGATGATTGACAAGTGTGAACCGTAAGTCAGAAATCCTAACTTCCATGGCCAACAGCAACCACAATTTAGAATCAAGCAAAGAGAGCAACGAGCACAAGACCAAGCAGTACAGCAGCAAGTGAAGACACCCTTACAGCAGAATTTTGTACATGGTCCGGAATCAGATGATGAGGAGAATGTAATTAGAGAGGATAATCATTTCTTTACACCCGATGATATGCCAATTTTTATCACTGATGACGAGGAGTATTATGAGAATTCAGCTATACAAAGGGACGAGAATTTCATCTTGGAAAATGAAACAATTCTTGAAAAAGAGTTTGATGAATATCAAAGGGGGTATATGAATGATTTAAGAGCCTAGCAACGACAATATTCACTCAGAAGTAGAGATGTACCCATTAATCCAATTCAAAAAAGAAAAGAGGCAACAACACCAAAGAATGATCCACTCATTATGCAGAAAAAGGGAAAAGAGACAGCTGATCCCACCACTAGCAAACCGCCATCAGCAAATGAAAGATCCAATCAGCCAAATATATCAAAGGAGAAAACTGAAAAGAAGGACGTCCCAACTAAAGAGGTAGAGAAAACTTTAGTTTTTAACTTAGAAAATGAAATTTCTAAGTTGAAAGTATCCATTCCTTTGACTGAATTGATGAAGAATAGCAGCTATAAGGGTCAGGTGTCTAAGATTTTGTATTTAGATCCATTATCTGATATGGTAAATGTGGAGGATGATTGACCTGAATTGATTTCTGGTCCAGCATTGGATGGTCAGTCTCAAGATAGTGATGTACCTCCTTTTTACATCAGCCTTAGGTTGCACGACTATGTGTTACACAATGCTATGTTTGATTTTGGAGCCTCTCATAATCTCATGCCTAAGGCAATCATGGAGAAATTGGGATTGGATATCACCAGAAAGTATCATGACCTTTATTCTTTCGATTCTGGTAGAGTAAGATGCATTGGTCTTATCAAAGATTTGGTGGTCAGTTTGGATCAAATTCCGACTAAAAATGTTTTGTTGGATGTGGTTGTGGCAGATATTCCTCCTAGATTTGGCATGCTTCTTTCCAGATCTTGGGGAGCAAAACTTAAAGGGACATTGCAGCTTGATTTCTCCTATGCTACTATTCCCGTGTTTGGTCAGATGAAGAAATTATACCAGGAGAAAAAGATGAAGTACATGATCACTAGCAAGGAGAAACCAGTAAATAATCCAATCAACTATGTACATACTGATTTAGAATCATTTGTTTTATACTCAGATAGCTTTAATGATGTAAATATCCAAATAATTGAAGTATAAGACATTCCAGAAATCACTAAAAATTTCAAAGAGGTCTTAGAGAAAGAAAGACAAAGAATTGATAGTACCGCTGAGCAATCAGCCTTCCGACAGCAGCAAAATGTTGATGGACAGCAAGGAGAAGTAAAAGAGCAAACATAATTTCAGCATTTGGAAGAGGACGAAGCTGGTTTGTGGACCATGGATTTTGATGACGCGGTAGGAAGGGAAGGTGCTGGAATTGGCATTTGGATACGCAGCCCTGTTTTCTCCCCAAACAAAGTGCCAAGTAATGTAAGGGTCTGTTTTTATAAATTGGCTTTTGACTGTTCAAATAATGAGGCTGAATATGAGGCTTTAATTGCTGGTTTGAAAATTCTTAGAAAGTTAAATGCCAAAAGGATTGCAGTGTATGGTGACACCAAGTTATTTATCAAGCAAGTGAAAGGTGAATACCAAGCTAAGAATCCTCGAATGCGGGCCTACCGCAATGCGGTACTAGATATCTTGAGATTGTTTTTAGATTATACTTTGACATGTGTCCCTTATATTTAGAATGGCATTCCAGATGCACTTGCAACAGCTGCAAGTAATTTGAAAATTATGATGAATTCAAATAATAAGTTTGAAATTCATGTGAAGCATCACCCGACTGTCCCTGATAATCAAAGGTATTCGCAAGTGTTTCAAGATGATAAAGAAATCAATGAATTTCTGCAAAATGAAGGAAAATTCAAAGACACTTCTATTGATGGGGAGCATGATGATGGCGAGGCGGATATAGAAGTCAATCAGATGGAATTTTTGCAGCTGAAGGAAAATGTCCTTCCTAAAGGTCTAATACCTTTAGAGGAGCTTTTCGACCAAGATGATGTAGCTTGAAAAACGAGCTTGCTGCCAACCGAGAAAGGAGTTGAGGATGTGAACATTGGATCAGCAGAAAATCCTAAAATGGTGAAATTATCTAAGGCATTGCCCCCACAGGTAAAAGCAAAGTATATCAGTTTATTATCTTCATTTGCTGATGTATTTGCTTGGAATTATTCAGATTTGAAGGCATATGACACAAACATAATTCAACATATCATCCCGATCAAGCCAAACCAAAAGCCCTTTCGACAGAAGTTAAGAAGAATAAATCCAAAGCTGCTACCCTCAATAGAGAAGGAAGTGAATCAGTTTTAAAAAGCTGGTATCATCATCCCCATAAGATTTTCAGATTGGATTTCTAATTTGGTGCCCGTGCGCAAGAAAACAGGTGAGATTCGCTTATGTATTGATTTTAGGAATCTGAATAAAGTATCTTTGAAAGATAAATATCCATTGCCTAAAATGGATCACATACTTCAGCGAGTAGTTGGAGCATCCCGCATGTTGGTACTCGATGGTTATTCTGGTTATAACCAAATTCTGGTCCATGAGGATGATAGATATAAAACAGCGTTCACCACTCCGTGGGGAACTTTTCATTATGCTAAAATGCCTTTCGGATTGAAGAATGCTGGTGTGACCTTTCAATGAGAAATGGATATTGCATTTGCAAATGAAACAGATGTCTTTCTAGTTATTTATCTTGATGACTTGACAATTTTTTATAATTTAGATGAAGAGCACCTTTATCATTTGAAGATTGTATTTTAGCGGTGTAGAAAATATCTTATATCTCTCAATCCAAAGAAGAGTCTATTTTCCATGGATGAAGGCAAGCTTCTCGGTCATATTATACCAAAGGATGGCATCCGCATCAATCCAGACTGAGTGGAAGCCATTCAGCAAATTGATCTTCCCTGAAGTAAAAAGGAGATCCAATCATTCAATAGTAAGATGAATTTCTTACGTTGCTTTGTGCCCAATCTTGCAGAACATTTAAGGGAAATCACAAACATGCTGAAGAAAGATAGTGTAGTGAAGTGGACTGAGGAAGCAATAAAGTCTTTCAATTTGGTGAAATTGGCCCTTTCTTCAGCTCCAGTTTTGATCAGCCCGGACTATAATCAAGATTTCATTTTGTTTTCATTTGCCTCGGATCATACTATGGCAGCAGTGTTGATGCAGAAAAGAGACCAACCTCAGAAACCAATAGCATTTTTTAGCAGAACCATAAGACATGCAACTTTAAAGTATAATATTATTGAAAAGCAAGCTCTTGCCTTGGTAAAAGCATGGAAAGATTTTCGATTTTACATTTTGTATTCTCACATCCTTGCTTATGTTCCTAATGCTATTGTTAAAGATGTCTTAGTGCAAACAGATCCAGAAGGGAGTTGAGGCAAATGGATTGCTTCCTTGTTGGAATATGACGTGGAGATCAAACCAACAAATCTCATCAAAGGAAAAGGGCTAGCCAAATTAATGGTTGAATCAAATTTGCATGCCTTGGACATTAATCTCATTGCTGCTATGTCCGAGGAAAATGAAGAAAGTTCACCTGCTCAGGTATCAGAAATTTTGTTCTTTCTCCTTGGTATTCAGACATTGTTTATGTACACCAAAATTTGTCACCACCACCTGGAATGGCTAAGAAAAAAATTATGACACTGAAATTGAAGGCTGCCAAGTTTTGTGTCATGAATAATGCACTCTATTCGAAAGATCCTGGTGGTGTGTTGCTCAATTGTTTGGTTGAAGAAGAGGCAAAACAAGTTATGGAAGACTTTCACAAGGGAGATTGTGGAGGTTGTCTTTTCCTGGAAGACAACAGCTAGCAAAATTTTAAGAGCAGGATATTATTGGCCAAATCTCTTTGCTGATGTGCACAAAACTGTTAAAAGTTGCCACGAATGTCAGATTTTTCAAGGTAGGAGAAAATTGCAGCCTTTACCGCTCAATCCCATTAAAGTAAGTGCTCCATTTCAGCAGTGGGGTTTGGAATTCATTGGCGAGATCCATCCTACTTCTTCAGCGTAGCATAAATGGATCCTTATAGCGACGGACTATTTTACCAAATGGATTGAGGCGATTCCCGCTAGGCAGGCCACTGATTCAATAATCATTTCATTTCTTGAAAACAATATTTTGTCTCGTTTTGGCTATCCAAACAAGCTGATCACTGATAATGCAGCAACCTTTAAATCTAAAATAATGATTGACTTTTGTAATAAGTATCAAATTACTTTGGGTCACTCAACCGCATATCATCCACAAGGCAATGGATTGGCCGAATCCTCAAATAAATCCTTGGTCAATATTATCAAAAAGCTACTGGAAACGAACAAGAAGAGTTGGCACAAGAAACTGGTTAATGCACTTTGGGCAGACAGAGTAAGTCAAAATAAATCTATAGGCATGTCCCCTTTTGAGCTCGTGTATGGTGTCGACATTTTATTCCTGACCTCTCTCGCAGTTCCAGTGGTTAAACTTCTGCAGGAAGCTGGCAGCAAGGATGATCATTTGCAACGAAGAATCAATCAAATGATCCATTTACAGCATACTAGAGAGGAGGTTTTTTAGAACACTTTCAGGCTGCAAGAGAGAATCAAGAAGATATATGATCGAAAGGCAAAGGTAGACAAGTTTCAAATAGAAGAAGTTGTGCTAGAATGGGACGTGAGAAAGGAAGATAAAGGTAAGCATGGCAAGTTTGAGAATATTTTGAAAGAACCTTTCATAATTGCTATGATATCGAGGCCAAATTGCTTTCCTTTTGAAAGAAATGAATGGATATGATTGTCCAGGTGGGCCGATCAATGGTCGACTACTCAAACGGTACTATTTTTGAAATGTTTTCTGCTGTCATATGTATCACTGTACATACTGGTTTGCTTAAATTTCATTGCAAGTGTGTGCTGTCATCATTCTTTCAGTTTGGGGCCCAAGGTGAAGGCTATAAAACTGAGGGTTGATTTCATTTTTGGTTTGGTTTGTTTGATTCAGGTCTTTTAGTTGATTTCAGTCTTGAAATTGAGTCAGTTTTGAGTTAGATTTCAGTCCTGAAATTAAGTCAAGAGTTTGGTTTTGGTTTTTCGAAGTTACTGAATCCATAGCCTAATGGACGAAGGCACTGCCTACTTTCCCATATATCTGTAGTTCTTGGCACCTCCAAGGAGCTACCATCCCCATTGGAGCCAATGTTAGTGTCAGTATCTTCATCCCTCCGTCAGTGATCAAATTCTCTTGTTGCATTGCATATTAGGGGTCTCGCTTAGTCAGCTGCATTCCATTAGGAGCATGGATCATCTGACGGTAGTGGCCTGTTGTACATTTTCCCTCATTTCTTTTACCTGCTGGCCCATTTCCATTCATCAAGATCATCTGCAGTCACTTTTTGTCTTTAAATTTGCAAGAGTCATTTTTAGGTTTTTCAATCCCATTAGGTCCAGGGTTTCATCAAAAATGTCTTCAAAATGTCCAATAACAGTCAACAGGTGCATGATGAGGTTGAATAAAGTTCCAGTACCAAATAAATTCCATCATCATATGCCTAGAAATGGATTTTTCCTCAAAACTCTGTTTTGAGGAAAAACAGAGTATTTTATCTTTTTATGTATAAATTTGATGTAATTTCAAGTTCTCTCATATGTAAATAACTTCAATGGTAACCCTAGTCACCTTGTCAAGCTTCAGCAACTCCATCCCCTGCAAGGAAAACAAAAATCAAGTCATTCAGTTAATCAGAGGCAAAATAAAGCAAAACTGCCTAAAATAGAGTTTGAAAAGAAAGTGTCAAATGTAAACATTACAAAAGTGGGTTTTATGAAGTGAAAAATTAAATTCTTTTGTATATAAGTTATTTCTTGTGTTTAAAATACTCATTTGCATCCAAAAGAGCAAGAGAGATTTAGAGCAAGCTCGTGGTCACAAAATCACAGCCAATAGTTTCAGTTTCGGGGGCGCGGCGCATTGGGTCAGCGGCGTGGCGCATAGAGCTGGTGCAGCACATTCAGCCGCCTTCCACAGTATAAAAAATACACTGGCGCGACGCGTTGGGTTTGTGGCGCGACACATAGAGATGCAAGCCATTTTCACCACAAATTCATCCAAATCTTCAATTTTCTTGGTTTCCTCCGGTCCAAAGTAAGTCAAACAACTCTTCAAATGCCAATGAAAGTGTGTCTTAAGATGTTTATGATGATTTAATAAAAAAAAAAGTCAAACCCTATTTCCTTGAAATTTTTTCTCAAGACATGATTGCTTAGGGTTTGTAAATTGGTTTTTTGTGGCCATCACTCCCTCACCTTTTTATTCCCTCACTTCTTTTCTAGTTTCATTAACTCATTTTACTATCCCCCATATCCATAAATTCATTCATCCTTATCCCCAATTCCCATTATCCCAAACCCTAGCTACAAAATTCCCAAACCCCAATTGCTATACCAAAAGCCTAAAAATTGTCCCTAAAAACCTTCAATTCCCCAAATTCCAGTCAGCAACATTCCCAAAATCCCTCTTACCCTCTCCCTTCATAGTCCTTCAGACATTTTCATACACTTGGCAGCAAAATATCAAAGACACCTAAATCTCTTCATACTCATCTAAGACAACACAAACTTTAGCAAAAATGGAGTCAGATTCCTCCTATGACCGAGATGAATAAACACACAGTGACTCTCCAACCGAAATGCATGCACCAAGGAAATCTCACAAGGTGGGTAAACATGTACGGGAGGAGCCTACTTCACTTGCCGAGCTGCAGGCCTGCCCTCTTGCTATCACATGCTTCCAACACCAATCCTGTTATCAGTTCTGTGATATGGTTTCTAGAGTCCAGTACCATCATGAGTTGGCCAGGTTGTTTATGCTTCATCTACATAATGGTCAAGTTACTCTTGCAGGTGTGACATTCACTTTGACACCGGAGTCTATTTCTCTAGCAACCGACATTCCAAATATCGGAGAGCAGTGGAATAAAAGGCATAAAATTGATAGGGAACATTATGAGCCATACATCAAGCCTGGTTATTTAAGACAAATCAGCAATTTTTTTCCCTTTCGGTACCTGAAAGACTCATATGCTCCCTTGATGAAACTCATAATTAAGTATTTCAGCTGTGAGGGCCGGTTTTCTTGCCTATA
Organism: Pinus albicaulis; assembly: GCA_034641835.2. Classification (NCBI taxonomy): domain Eukaryota; kingdom Viridiplantae; phylum Streptophyta; class Pinopsida; order Pinales; family Pinaceae; genus Pinus; species Pinus albicaulis. The sequence continues at coordinate 866,781,035 of CM076583.1, read as the reverse complement.
TGCCTACCACATCAGATTGTTGATGCACTTTACGAGGGTTAGAATGATGAATCTCCCCTACTTTATGTGCCAAAATATTGACAGGATGACCACCCTAGTGCAAAAGAAAACTCCTCAGCAGCAGTTTAACAGTATATATCATTTTGCACTCATCAAAATTGTGGTCATGCATCAGCTTGGTTTGCAGGACATCTCATGGGAGGATTTAATTTCTCATGAGTTCTTCACGGCTCCTCAGGTACCTCCAGAAGCTTTTCATGAGACAGGTGGACCTTCACATCAGCAGGAGGGTCATGAGACACAGACCGCTAGTGTGCCAGTGTTTGTCACCTATCAAAAGGGCACTAGAAGGTTGTTTACAGCAGCCAAGCGAGTATTATCTCCACCCAAGGTGGAAGGGGTCTCGCTTCCTCCATCAGCAGAGCAGGTACAGGACAGGGGCAAGTGGCCATTACATGATGAGGGGCCTTCAGGAGGGCAAGAGACAAATTTCATTCTTATTCAGGATGATGACACCGATTTGGGCTCACTAAGCTCAAATATTAAAGAGATCATTCGGGAGCAACGGGAAAAAATTAATGCTTTGTCCCTCAACCTACAAAGAGCCAAGTGGATAATCAAATACCTTGAGCAAAGAAACAAGCAACTAGAGGATCAGCAAACCAAGAGTAAAACCAAGTTGACATCACTTGAGCAAGAAATTGAAGCTGATTGTGAAACTTGGATTGAAAGGGTAAATATGCATTTGGAAAAGTTGTTGGAGAAGGCCAAAAAATATAAAAATATGTTGAGGCACATGGCCAACCATTACTGGGCGAGAAACCATGTGTGCAAAGCAAGAATCAAGATATTGAAGGCCAAGTTGAAGAAGGTATCGAAGCGGTGAAAAGAGCATAATAGACTTCATATATTGGCTAAGGCTTCCTTGGCCCAATATATCTCTTAAGGGAGGACACTTAGCCCAAATTTCAAAAAATTTGGGACACTTTTTTCATTTTTGGAATTTTTGGGCCAAAACATAGGTTTTTCTGCCCAATGCGCCGCGCCACCTGGCGCTCCCTTTTGATGGGGGACTCCTTTTGATGAAAACTTAGCATTTTTGGATTTTTCATGGAAAAATATGCATGCATACTAATGGCCAAGAAATTTTGACAGGTTTTGGGCTTCCAAAGAGGTCAAAAACACCCCAAAAATGACCTTTCTGCCCCTTTTTGACACACAGGAAGAAGTCTTGGGAGAACTCAGTTTTGGAGGGGAAAATGGAGGCCAAATTCAAAAATTCCACATGTGATGGAACGTAGACAGGTAGAGATTTCCAACAAGCCCACTTGGAGAAAATTTGGACAGTGGGAAGGCCTCCAAAATCAGCTGCAAACAGGTGCTATGCATAGGGAAATCAGGCACGCCGCATTGGAGGAATTTTGCTCATTTTTGGTCAAAAACTCTGTTTTTCGCCTAATTTTTTCATATTTTGACTTATTTCCTTATAGTTTTCAAACTCATGATGTAATTTAATGTGAAATGATGGATTTTGATGTAATTTTTCTAAATTTTCACTCATAGAGGTAGATTCATCCATCAAAAGGTAGTTTTCAATTGAATGAATCAGTTTCCTAGTTTTTAGAAGCAAGTTGTTCCACTGCTTACTTTTTAGTTCTCAGTTTAGATTTTGTTGGAACAGCTCCTAATCTTATGAGCTCGACCCCTAAAGGCTAGGATGAGTTTTTTTTTTCCCATATCTTATGTTTTATCAGTCATTAGCATGGTTGGACTTTTGGGAATGCTTTGAGCATTATTGTACATTCATCTCTGCAGTTTGGCAAAGGAATAGACCAGGGTTTGTAGCACTCTATGAGATTCATGTGGCATCTTGCTTTGATATTGTGTTTCTCTCTGTAAATGTAAGTTTAATTATGTTTTATGTATGCCATTTTCTCTCTTATTTCTTCTTAACTTAAACAAACAAGGATAAAGGTAGAATCCATTGAAATTGCAGTGCTCTACCTAGGGTTTGTTTAGTTATCTATGTTTTCAGTTGTTTGAAGAGGATCCCTAAAGGTTTCTTGCCTTTTTCAACTCCTCACCTGTCTAAAGCTCTCCATTTCTTTCAATTTGAAGTGTCAAATCAATTTCCTGCCTTGCCCCATTGAGATCTCTGCAAAACTGAGCCTCATTCCCCAGACCCAAAATCTGCCTTTCCATTTGAGCCAACAAAACATCCTTAAATTCAATAAAACTCTTTTGCACACTTACCTAGCCTAAAAACATCACATCAAGTCATCTCAAGCCTCATTGATTATTTTTTTCTGAGAATGACAAGGAGAGAACCCTCTCCCGATCTGGTAAGGCTAGCTACCAGGTTAAGCGTGGTTTGATGTTACCCTAGATTCTGCCTTTCTCAGCCTGATGTAGATTTAGGCCCTAACAATATTCACATGCATGACAATCATTTTAGTGTTATTTTGGTTGCATGTGTGATTTCATTGCTCAGATTTGGATGCATGATAGATGTTAGTTAATTAGTGTGGTCATATGAACATGCATTGGTTATTCATGCATGATAATTAATTTTTGGTTATATGCACTGTGGTTATATGCACAATGATTATTGTCATTACGGTTTCTTGCATGATAATTAATTTCTTGATATTATTATGTATTGTGCTAATATGGACTGACTTGTGAAAATGTGATAGCCTCCCGATTATGTCTTCTATTTGGTTTATTTAACATGGTATGCTTGTAGGAAATAGAATATTAGAGATGAAGAGTAGAATGGTGGACTACAATTCACATCCCCTTACAGGTTGTTGAAAATGAAACAAGAAATTCTTAACCTAATTTTGCCTTTGATTAAATTAGGAGAAAATCAAAATTCCACATCAACTAACAACTTGAATGAGTTAACTGAGTTATTACCACTCAATTATCTTAGTTAATTAAAGTTGTAGGGTGAACTTGAGTTGTGTACATTGATTCCTAAATTTTAGGATCCTAGGTTGAGTTAATTTATGTTATGCAACCAACTCACAAAATAGAAGAAAAGATAGATCAACGACTTGAAAATTATCCTCTTCGAGGGGGAAACCTCCTTTACATTACATAAATTAACAATTCTTGGATGATACAAATGATAATACCTCCTTGGTATATATAGGGGTTTAAGGGGTCACAATATAATTAGAGCCTACATATCAATAATAATGTAAGGGCACACCAATAACAATAATGGGATTCTATGGGGCATAGCAATAAAAACATGGGGGGTAGATGGACACAACAATAACAATAGGGGGCTACACTAAAAATAACAATAAGGGGGATATAATAGTATTATAGGGACCTAACATGCCCCTCTCCTTCAAAAAAGTGTTGTCCTCAATTCTTGAGTAGTTCCGAATGCTTCTGTATAAATTTCTCATCCTCCCATGTGGAATCTTCAGCGGGTAAGTTCTTCCACTCAATAGATACTCTGAAATTAATCAATTTTGTAGTTGTTGGGTTCTTGTTTCTGTAACTGCTTTAGGCTCAAATATGATTTTTCATTCTTTGTCAAGTTCTGGAAACACTGTTTGAACTGGGAGCTTGTCACTGATAAGTTGAAGATAACCTTCTTTAAGCATGAAACATGGGAAAATGGGTGTACTCGAGAAGATGCAGGCAGCTCCAATTTGTATGCCATAGTACCAATATTGTGTAACACCTTGTAAGTACCATAGTACTTGGATGATAATTTACTATCATTCTTAGCCTGCTTGAGGGACATTTGTTTGTACGATTGTAGCCATAAAAGACCAAGTCGCCTATATCAAAACATGTTTCACTACAATGCTGATATTTCTATTGTTTCATTCGATTTTGCGCCAGAGTGAGGTTATCCTTTAATATTTGTAGAACTTGTTGTTGATGCTCGATGTGATCTTCCACTGCTTGAACCTTAGAATTTTCTCTTAAAGATGATGAAATGGATGGTGGATGATATCCATAAAGTGCCATAAATGGGGTCATTTTTGCTGTAGTATGAAAGAAAGTGTTATAACACCATTCAGCTAGAGGTAACCACTTGACCCATTGTGTTTGTTTATCATATACAAAGCAACGAATATGTCCTTCCAAACATTTGTTCACTATCTTAGTTTTCTCGCCAGATTGAGGATGATAAGATGAGCTATGAGCTAATGTAGTACCAAGACAAGAAAATAATTTCGTCCAAAAACTTCCAGTGAAAATGGGATCTATGTCACTTACAATAATCTTTGGGTTTCCATGTAGCTTTTGAATTGTTTCCACAAATGCAGTAGCAACTGTACTAGCTTTAAAAAGATGAGATAATGCAAAAAATTGTGCATACTTGGTAATTTTATCAAATGCCACCGTGATGACACTCTTTTCTTGAGACTAGGGTAAACATGTGATAAAATCCATTGATACCTCCTCCCAACGCTAAATGGAATGGCTAAAGGTTGTAACTGACCCGATGTCTTAATTGTCTCAACTTTATTTTGTTGGCAAACCAAACATTCTGCCACAAACCTCTGAATATCATAATTAACTCCATCCCGAAAAAATTCCTTCTTGACCATGTGGTAAGTTTCAAAAATCCTAAGTTCCCTCCTAAGAGGGAGGTGTGCAATTCCAAAAGAATATTTTTCTTGATTTGGGAATTCTTACAAATATATAAGCAATATTTGTACCATAATGAATCATTTTTCCAGCTAAATTTATCAGATGTACTGGGATCTTGCTACAAATTTTGAATGAGTGTCCACACCTCTTCATCATTCTTCCATTCATCCCTTGCTTTGGTTATCCAATTAGGTTGGATAATATAAATGTCACAAATAAATGCTTCCACATCCTCATCCTTTCTTGAGAGTGCATTTGCAATAACATTTTTCCTCCCCTTTTTGTAGATGATTTCAAATCATAACCTAACATCTTTGTGACCCATTTTTGTTGCTCTTTTGAAGATAATATTTGTTCCAAAAAGTATTTAAGACTATCATGATCTATTTTTACCTTGAAGTGTCTTCCCATTAGATAAGGTATCCATTGCTTTAGTGCATGTAGTATTTCCAACATTTCCTTCTCATAAATAGGTTTATGTAAATACTTTCCTTTAATTGAATGACTTTCAAAAGAAATGGGTCTTTCTTCTTGCATTAAAAAAACACCAATTCGATTTCTCGAGGCATCATATTCCATAATAATGGTTTTTGTGAATTTTGGTGTAGCTAAGACCGATGCTTGGCACATTGCCTCTTTAAGATGTTTAAAGGCTTTAGCTGCTTCTAGAGTCCAATAAAATACATCTTTCTTTAGTAATTTTGTTAGAGGTGCTACTATTCTCCCATATTTTTTAACAAACTTTCGATAATACCCTGTCAACATGAGAAATCCTTGAAGATTCTTTATGGTTGTGGGTATTTTCCATTCCTTAATGGATTTAATTTTGTTAGGGTCCATATTAACACCCTCATGAGATACAATATGACCCAAATATTCCACCTCCTAGACTCCAAAGAATCATTTGGAGGTTTTTGCATATAATTTTTTCTCCTCCAATAGCTTGAGCAACTTGTCAACATGTTGAATATTATCTTTCCAAGAATTGCTATATATTATTATATAATCGAAAAATAATAACAAAAAATTTCTAAGCAATGGTTTTAAAATGGAATTCATTAAACCTTGAAATTTGGAAGGTGCATTAGTATGTCCAAAAGGCATGACCAAAAATTCATAATGACCCTCATGAGTTATGAATGTTGTTTTTTGAATGTCTTCAGTCTTCATTCTAATTTGATGATATCCTGAACGAAGATAGAGATTGGTGAAGTAAATTTCTCCATGAAATTCATACAAAAATTCATTAATGACAGGAATGGGAGATTTATCTTTAATAGTGAGCTTGTTGAGCTCCCTATAATATGAACACATACGCCATGAACCATCCTTGTTGTGAACCAATACTACTGGAGAAGGGAATTAACTTTGACTACGCTGAATTATACCAACCTCCAACATTTCTACAACCATATGTTCAATTTCACTCTTTTGGGAATATGGATATCTATAAGGTCTGGTGTTTGGAGGAAAATTTATTGGAATCAAATGAATAACATGATCATGATCACAAATATGTGGGAGGCCTTTGGAGTTTTGGAGAAATATATGATTTCAATGTTTGAACCTCTAGTGAGAATAATTGTGCAATGATGCCTTGTTTTTAAGTATTAAGAATATTTTTCATGCCATTAGAGCTAATTATATTTCATGGTTTCCCTACGATACCCCCTAATTCAACTTCCTTTCCTTCCCAGAAAAAATTCAATAAAAGTTCTTGAAAATTAAAAGCTATCGTCTCGAAAGATTGTAACCATTGGAATCCTATTACCACATCAAAACCACCCATTGGAATAGAAATAATTGGAATATTCAATACATATTCCCCCATGGGTAGCTTGATATCATGGAACTTTCCAGAGAAATTTATAGTTCCTCCATTTGCAACCATCACTTGACACTTTGGTGTTGGATATAGGAAGAAATTCAATTCCTTAGCTATCTTACAATGAATAAAATTATGGGTACTACCTGAATAAGTCAGAAATGATTACCTTTGTATTCTTGATATATTCTTTTATCTTGAGAGTTTGAGGAGTGGTAATTCTTGCCAATGCATTACAAGATATGGTTGAATTAATTTCTTCTTTCTTTGGGGTTGGTTCCTGGTGTATATCCTCCTCTTTTGATGTTTCTTGTTCCTTTTATTCCTACTCTTCACAATATATGTAAAATAATTTCTTCTCAACAAACTTATGACCCTTGGTGTATTTTCTATCACAACTGTAACCAATCCATTTTTCTCTTTTTTCATCCAATTTTTGTGGTGTCAACCTTGTAGGTTGTGGAATACTAGGAGCAACAACACTTCCTTCTTTGTAGTTGTGAGTGGTAGAATTCCTTGCTACCATAATTTTTCTTTCAACTTTTCTTGCCACCTTGAATTCCTTCTCTAATGAATTAGGTTCCCAAATAAAAACCTCGCGTTGGATGTTATATTTTAAATTCCCTATGAAGACATCAATCCTATGATCCTCTGAATATTGGTTACCCTAATATTCAATTTTTGGAAGTCTTCAATGTCTCTGCCATTGAACCCTTTTGTTTTATATTTATCACTTGGATAAAGAATGTGTTGCTCTTTGTATCTTCATAATGTGTTATCATTTCCTCCATAAAAATTGAACAGGTGACACGTGGTTTACGAGAAAAAATCCATCTATACCATACAAATTCATTGGGTTATAAATATAAAGATGCAATACATACCTTTTGTGAGGGTTGCACATCCTATAGATCAAAATATTTCTCCATATGTAGTTTACATGTTACTGTATCCTATCCATAAACATTCCTCATATATACCTTTGGAATGTGGTGGTTCTTATACACCACATTGGAGTCTCTAAAATCATAATTCATATTTCTTTTATCCTCATCATGATTTTCATGGATTACCTTGTCACCAGCAGGAAGTATTTCTTGAAACAACTTTGTCAACCCTTCCAACTTTACATTCATCACACCGATGTCTACTTTAACAACCTCCATTTTTCCTTTTATTCCATCCATGTCATATTTTGTTTTTCTTTGTGCGAGAGAAATTTGTTGTACTTTGTCCCGTACCTTTGATATACCATGTTGTGATTCTTCCTCTCCATGCGTCATAATAGATATTTCTGAAATGGGTGTAGAATTATTTTTTTGGGGAGTAATTAGAAATAGATACTAATATTTGTTATTCAATATGCCCTTTTAATCACTTCAAATGATTTTTCAAAAAAAAGTTTTGCAAAATTAAAAAATACACACATTTTCTTTCTTTTTGGGAGATTGATATTGAAACTATTGTATCTCTGTGATTTCGTACCTCCAATATCTAAAATTCGGTGTTGTAGTGACCCTATGAATCTTCTTTCCAATGTCACCATTCAGACCAAATTTTGATTCTTCAAGTTAAATTTATGCTCAATCTCCCACAATGACCTAAATTTGGACTAGTTCAGTAGAGAAAAACTGTATGGAGTTCCACGTGTCAGTGTTTCTACCTTCGGCCCTGAAAGCGATACAAAAAATACTATAGTCCATGAAATTTTAGCCACTTTTTACGAAATTTAAATTTGAAGCTCATAGAGGAATTTATGACGATTTTCCTAAGGTCACCTATTTGAGACAGAATAATGGAGCAAGAAAAAACCCTAACTTCTTCGAACAATATCTCAGAAAATATAGTAAACCAAGATCTGAATTTTTTATAAGATGTTCAGCTAGATCTTTGCTCCACGTGCTTGATATTTCAACTTTTGAACCTTCACAAAAAAAAAATTATAGTGAAAATTCCAAGATGACATGTTTCCAGTAGCGAAACCATAGAATCCAAAGCTTTGTTACCAAATTTTATGCAACCAGCTCAAAAAATAGAAGAAATAGATAGATCAATGACTTGAAAATTGTAATGTTCCAAAATTTTCTGACAATAATTTGGAACATTAATTTTTGCTGATTTCACCTAGGAGGAGAATAAATGGGTAAGGAGACCCATGCATAATGAAATTCTCAATAAAATCCCTCATAGAATGAAATGGGATCATCATTGGAGCTGGTTTTCACACCCTCATGTGTGAACAGGGTTATTTGCAAGTGGACAAGGTCAAGTTTGACCAAGTCAACAGCGCTGGGTCAAGAGGTGGAGCACACTTAGAGAAGCAACGCAGTATGAATAAGGAGAGGGTTATTTGGTGGATGAAACCCTAAAAGTAGTAGGACCCATGGAGAGAGGCTTTCACTTGTTTAAAAGGAGGGCAAGGCAACCATTGTTTCTCATGCTTGTATTATTCATCTCATTGTCTATTCATAAAATTGAGCATTCTTTGCTATTTAGCAAGAATTTCCAAGGGAATTCCTATTTAGGATTCCTTCTCCTTCTTGAGACGTCCCTTGAGGGATTTTTCTTCATTTTTCTCACATCTAGGCTTGAGGCCAAGCATCCTCCATCAAGACAACGTTATTTCTGTAGCATATTAATGTTGTGTTGATGGGTGTTGCAGTGAGGGTTCACTACACCACCTTCATCAACTATTTTCAGACGATGAGTCCCTCTTTCCTTTGAGATATCAAATTGGAGGCAGTCCAGAGCATATTGCAGACTTTGGCATCAAGGCCAACTCATTTCCTACCCCTACAGTGTAGTTCCATCCAGTGACTGCGTTATTTTGAGAGGAGCATTTGCAGTGGGGCTCTTGCAGATTGTTGGAGGGTGATATCTTTGGTGAAGGGATCAGCCTTTCATCCTAAAGATCCATTGGAGGAGGCACATTCAGTTTGGGCATCATCTAGAGCCATCTCCATCCAGTTCTATTTTTGAGCTGCTGCTGCTACCCAACAACTTCGGCATTTCTGAATAATTGTCATTTTGTATGTTTTGCAGCCAATCCTTCTAGGGATTGTGCATTATTGTTTCTAGGGGTTGAGATCTTGCTCCCCATATTGTATTTGAGCCACATATTGACATATTTGTGTATTGACACTATTATGCAGCAGTTTCCCTTCATGGAATGCGCTGTCATAGCTTGAGCTTGCATATGTAGCAGTGGATTTGTCATGGTTCATGTACTAGTTTCTTGAGGATTGAGCTTTGTCAATTTTATGTCACATTTCCTCAAGTTATTGTATTCTATTGTTGCTGCTATTATTTAATGAAAAGGCTATGATTTCCTCTCACATTTCAATGAGTTGAGTGTTGTTGTTGCTCCGTAATTGTGTTTGCATATTGTTGGGTCTCCAACTTTAGAATATCTAGAGATATTCTCATTGTTGTAGCATTTTCCTAATTTTGGAACATTACAATGGTATCAGAGCATGATCTCTGGCCTAGATAGTGGATCTCAGCCATCATGCTGTCAAGGAGATAGAAGATGAAGACTCCATTTCATGAAGAGAAAAGGGAAGATAAGCTTACAAAGCTTCTTCCAAAATATGTACGGAGCATTCATGAAGAATTTGAGGAGATAATGAGGGAGATTTGTACAGTATCTCCAAGAGGGTTTGAAACTGAGTCAAACTCTATTTTTCCTTATGGGAGATGTGAGCATGCAGCCACACCCTATAAGGTACAGTGTAATCACATGGCCAGATTTTCCATGAGAAGAGAAGAAGAAGGAGGAATGTCGAAGAAAGGAACTCTTAGAGGTTTCTTACATGAGTATGAATCTCAAACTCAGAAGTTTAGAGATCATATTAATTTTTCAGAGTTTTACAGGATCACGGTAAGGAGGAGCAAGCAGCATGATGAGGATATATTTCTTCTATCTATCTTTGATGGTTCCCCTACTTGTTCAACTAGGGATTGGATAGAAGAATTAGACACCTTTCTACAGCAGCATCAGATTCCCAAATATGAAGCCATCAGAGTAGCAGCACTGTACTTGGGAGGTAAGGTCTATGCATGGTGGTTATTTGAGTCTTTTACTTTGAAAAATGTAAATACCTCTTCCTATGCAATTTTCATTCGAACTTTGATAAGGAGATTTGGTAGAAGAAATTCTGAAACACTTGTGGAGGGAACAAACACATTCAAAAAAAAAAAACCCTTGCATGTGATGGAGGAAACCATAGACTCAAAAACATTTCAGAGGACCATAAAGAAGGCTGATATCTTGCATGATAATTTATTGGAGGCAAGATCTTCATCTTGTGTTTTGGCACAAGGAGGTAAAGAGATCCCTTTCCCAAAAGAGGATCTAATCATTGGAGGTTTTCCCACTCATGTTGACGATGCTAAGGGCAACAACGCTGTCATTTCTAGATTTGATCTATCACCTCATGTAGAGGGAAGAGGAGTTCTTGCTCCAACTGGAGGGATGCTAGCATATTTGCAAGGAAGTCCCCAGGATCTCATACATGGAGGTCCAAGCACAATCAGTGAGAAGCATGATTGTGCAGCATTGCAGCTAGAAGGAGGAGGAAGGGAGGAAGAGCAGCATCATGTGATGAGAGGCACACACCCTTCTCTATTTTAGAGAGCTACTGTGAAGAGGAGGCAAACTATATTGCACTGTGAGAGAAAGGGCAAGGTTTCCCAACCATATATACAGTCCACTCTTGACATTGATGTCTCACTACATAGAGGCATTCCACTAGGGAGGCCACCAGATCTATCATTGATGAGAGACATTTTGTCTTTGGATTCACCACTCTTGGATTTTGGAGGGGTGAAGAGTTTGGAGGAGAAATTTGGCATGAGGGATGTCAAAGTACCAGACAGCAGTAGGAGGAGAGCTTCACATGCCAGATCACCAGTGTTGTCTCTTAGGAGGATTGATCCTTACTAGAGATCTCAGCTCTTGGTAGAGTACTCCAAGGATCTTGATGCATGCATGATTCTCGATGACCTGGATAGAGATGATGAGTATATGGTGGATAATATTGTCATCTATTCACATGATAGAGTCTTCTTTACTAGATATTCCAGTCTCAAGGAGAAGTTGTTGCATGCAGCATATGGGGACTTCTTTTCCATGCATTTTGATGCATATCTTGCCTTGGTAGAGAAGTTCATTTGGGAGGGCATTCAGCGAGACATATTTCAGCATATGGAGAGATGTAGAGCCTGAATGATGATGGAGAGGATGTCATAGCCACCTTCATACTCATTGGGAGTAAGGGAGAAATTTCAGTTGAACCATTTCAACTCAAGTCTTCGAGTACATAATGGAGGATGTACAAATTTACTTTATGTTTTGTACTTCTTGTCTTTTTATGAGCAGCATATTGCACTACAGAGGATTATTCCTTCTTTCATATTGGATAATGATGTACTTGAAGCCATTTGTAGCATTGATATTGGCTATCTCATTTGTGGGTTGTGGGGAAAGCCACATGATTTATGGTGTGCACCACTGGAACCCTTTCGTACTTTCATGTTTACTTTTTGTAAAAATATTGTGGCAGCAAGCAAGTGGCTGGGGAAGAACTTGTTTTTGTTTGATTGGATGCAAGCAAGGAATGCATTGTGCTAGTTCCTTGTATGGGACCTTGATCCACTTTCTGGTTGTCATATGACAACTTGTTCCTATTGGTTTTTGCTTCCATGTATTGCTAGTATCTCTATGTTCATGGGAAGCTTTTATTGGAGAGTGGGCTTGAGATTGAGGATGCCCATTGGGAGCATGGTTCTCCTTATTATACATGTTGTACATATCAGGAGGAACCATGGGCCAAGCATGAAGGCCAAATTACATTTCTTTTCTTCTTGTGGAAGGAACCACTTGAAGGACTTGAGGAGGCACTCCATGGATCATGAGGAGATGGAGGAGTTAGCACAGTCAAATCTTTTCCCTTTGAGGATGAGGGAAGACTCATCTATGAGGCACTCCGTTCATATGAGAAAAACATATGGTAAGATTATTGTTGGATTGCATAGTGATTTTTCTATATATATGCATCTCTTAACCATATATGTGCATGGATTTTCTCAAAGGGAGAATATTCTTCCTTCTAGATTTTATGGTCTATATAAGGCCATTATGGATGATCACTCCCTAAGAGGATATGGGGAGGAGATTTATTTCAGAGAACATACTCACATTGCACACCACATCATTCACTTTCTCCAGGAGATTGGGGCAGCAAGAAAATGGTGGGGAGGCCACCCATCATTTTATTTTCTATGGCAGTGGAGAGTCAAACTGTGTTGGCTACACTTGAGGGACCATTGTCCTTCTCCTTTACTTCACATTGAATCCAGCATGATTCTCCTTATGGTTCCCTTGGTTGATATTTCTAGAGCTTCTCTTGGGAGCATGATTGGAGGAGAGACATATTGGGTGAATGTGTCCTTAGAGGGAGAAAAATCCCACACACTTCGCACTACATGTTCTAAAGGGAGCATGGGAGATGGTATGGCCACTACAATAGCTCATTTGTTTCCTTATGAGGTGAGCCATATGAGGAATATGATGCCATATGATGATGACTTCCAACTCATCACATATGAGATGGTTTGGGCCAACATGTTTCATAACGTTGGAGGAGAGATCCTTAGAGGACTAATCTCCATCTTGCCATTTGAGGGCAATATCATTTCAACCCAGGATCAGCACACACTCTACACTTATCATAAGTTGAGAGAGGGACAACGTGGGGTAGGCTATGATGCTTACCATGTTCAGATTTTCAACCCACCTTCATTTCCGGAGTGGAAGATGACTTTTAGGAGTTGCCATGTTAGGAAGTAACTCATTTTGCATGGATGATTGCTTGGGGGATGGAGGATCCACATGAGGAAGATGTTCCTAAAACACTTCATAGACTCCATGCCTTTGGAGGAGGCCTTCCAGTTCTGTCCTTGCAGTTGCTTGAGGACAAGAAACATTTGGGAGGGGAGGACTGTAATGTTCCTAATTTTTCCGACAATAATTTGGAACATTAATTTTTTCTGATTTCACCTAGGAGGAGAATAAATGGGTAAGGAGACCCATTCATAATGAAATTCTCAATAAAATCCCTCATATTATGAAAGGGGATCATCATTGGAGCTGGTTTCCTCCATCAAGACAACGTTATTTCTGTAGCAGATTAATGTTGTGTTGCTGGGTGTTGCAGTGAGGGTTCACTACACCACCTTCATCAGCTATTTTTAGAGGAGTCCCTCTTTCCTTTGAGATATCAGATTGGAGGCATTCCAGAGCATATTGCAGACTTTGGCATCAAGGCCAACTCATTCGCTAGCCCTACAGCGCAGTTCCATCCAGTAACTGCGTTATTTTGAGAGGATCATTTGCAGTGGGGCTCTTGCAAATTGTTGGAGGGTGTTAGGTCCCTATATTACTAGTATAGTCCCTTGTTGTTGTTAGTGTAACCTCCTTATTTTTATTATTGTACCCTTGTAACCCCAACATTGTTATTATTGTGCCCTTAAATTATTATTGTTAGGTCGGCTAGGATTACATTGTAGCCCCATGGACTCCTATATATAGAAAGGAGGTTTTGTAATTTGAATCATCCAAGGATTGTTCATTCATGTAATGTATTGGAGGTTGCACCCTCGAAGTGGCTTATTTATAAGGTGTTGATAACTCTTTTCTTCTCTTTTTGGAGCTGATTTCACAACATTTGGTATCAGAGCTTTGAGATTTTAGGGTTTCGCTGCTCCAAACAGGTCAGCGTGGCGTTTGTGCTATAACTTTTTTTTTACGAAGGTTCAAAATCTGAAATTTCTAGAGTGTGAAGCCAAAATCCTGAGGAACATCTTCAAAACATTTCAAAACTTTGTCTGCAATATTTTCGGAGATGTGATCTGTGCAAGTTAGGTAATTTTGCAGGCTCCTGAATTTATCCTAAACAGGTCATCGTGGTATTTTTGTAATAACGTTTTTTCTACGAAGGTTCCGAAGCTGAGATTTTTAAAGTGTGAAGCCACAATCCTAAGGAACATCGTCAAAAAATTTTAGATATTGGTTCTCAATATTTTCAGAGATATGATCTTTGGAAGTCAGGGATTTTTGAGGCTTCTGAATTTCATCTCAAAGAGGTTATCGTGGGAAAATCTTCATAGCTCTCTCTCTGAGCATCGAATTGGAATGTTGTAAAAATTGGCTGCAAGTACACGAACTTTAGTTTCTTTTCTATCAATTTTAGAGCCAAAAGAGGAAAAAAAATGACACATGGCAAGTCGTACAAGTTCACTATACTGAACCAGTCCATAATTAGGTCATTGTGGGAGATTGGACACAACTTTGTCTTGGAGAATCCAAATCAGGTCAGACCTGTGGAATTCAAAATATAATTTAGAGGGCTACGTCAGTACTAAAATTTAGATATTGAGGTGCTACAATCACAGAAATAATCCAATTTCAATACCGAGCTCCTCAAAAGCAAGAAAAAGGTGTGTATTTTTTTCCAAATTGCATAAGTCTTTTTGAATAATCAAGTTAAATTGATCCCAAGGGCATATTGAAGAATAGATATCAGTATTGGGTTCTAAAATTCCCCCTAAAAAGAATTCAACACCAATTAAGCCTTCAGAAGGCTCTACTATGACTCATGAAGACGAAGAAACACAACATGAGATATCAAAATTACAAGAGAAAGTGCACCAAATTTCGCTATCGCAAAGAGCAACAAAAAATGAAATGGAAGTTTTGAAGAAAGGCATGGAAACTAAGATGGATGTTTTGAAGAAAGGCGTGGAAGCTAAGATGAATGGTTTGAAGGATGGCATGGAATCTAAGATGGATGACATGGAAGCTAAAATGGAAAACATGAAGAATGATCTAAAAGCAGAAATAGAAGGTTTGACAAAGTTGATACAAGAAATGTTTCCTAATGGTGAAAAGATAGTGAGGAAACTCATGATGAGAACAAAATAAATGTTAATCGTGATTTCATAAACTCTAATGTTGGCAAGAAGAACCACCATATTCCAAAAATGGATATGAGGAAGTTTGATGGAAAGGATCCTGTAACATGGATACTACAGATGGAGCAATATTTTGATCTCCATAACGTACAAAACACACAAAAGGTACGCATTGCAACTTTACATTTATAACAAAATACATTTGTATGGTATCAATGTCTTTGCTCCCGTAAAAAAATTGTCACTTGGTCAATTTTTACGGAGGAAATGATAGCACATTATGAGGATACAAAGAGCAACACCTTCTTTAGCCAATTGATAAATCTCAAACAAAAGGGTTTAATGGGGGAACACATTGAGGACTTCCAAAAATTGAATATAAGGGTAACTGATATTCCAGAGGAACACAGGATTGATCTCTTCATAGGTACTTTAAAGGATAACATCCAACATGAAGTTCGCGTTTTGGAACCTGATTCATTGGAGAAGGCATTCAGGTTGGCAAGAAAAATTGAATATAAAATTATGGCGACAAGGAAGCCTACCACTCACTTCTATAAAGAGGGAAGTGTTGCTACTCCTAGATTTCCACAACCTACAAGGTTGACACCACAACAATTGGAAGAAAAAAGAGCAAAAGGGCTTTGCTACAGTTGTGATAGAAAATACACTAAAGGTCATAAGTGTGTTGAGAAGAAATTATTTTACATAGATTGTGAAGAGGAAGAAGAAAATGAACAAGAAGAGGATATACACCAGGAACCAACCCTAGAAGAGGAAGAAATGAGTCTGACCATATCGTGTAATGCATTGGCGGGAATTACCACTCCTCAAACTCTCAAGATAGAAGGACATATCAAGAAGAAAAAGGTAATAGTGTTGATTGATTTAGGTAGTACCCATAATTTTATTCATTGTAAGGTAGTCAAGGAATTGAATTGTTTCCTATACCCAGCACTAGAATGTCAAGTGATGGTTGCAAATGGAGGAACTATAAATTTCTCTGGAAAATGCCATAATATCAAGCTAACCATGGGGGAATATGTATTGAATAGTCCAATTCTTTCCATTCCTATGGGAGATGTTGATGTTGTACTAGGAGTACAATGGTTACAATCTTTGGGGACGATAGCTTTTAATTTTCAAGAACTTTTCTTCAATTTTTTTTCAGAAGGAAAGGAAGTCGAATTACGAGGTATTGTAGGGAAGCCGAGAAATATAATAAGCTATAATGTCATGACAAAGCTTCTGAAGAAAGAACAACGAGGCATAATTGCACAATTATGCTCACTAGAAGTTCCAACATCAAAATCATCTATTTCTGCAGATCTCCAAAAAGACTTGGAAAATCATTCCAAAGTTTTTGAAACTCCAAAAGGACTCTGACCTATTCATGATCATGATCATGCTATTCATTTGATTCCAGGAAGTGTTCCTCCAAACATCAAGCCTTATAGATATCCTTATGTCCAAAAGAGAGAAATTGAACGTATGATTGCAGAAATGTTAGAGGCGGGTATAAATCAACCTAGTCAAAGTTCTTTCTCTGCTCTTGTAGTATTGGCACACAAGAAGGATGGATCATGGCACATGTGTTTGGATTATAGGGAGCTCAATAAGCTCACCATTAAAGATAAATTTCCCATTCCTATGATTGATGAATTATTGGATGAATTGCATGGAGCAATTTATTTTACCAAATTGGATCTTCGTTTAGGGTATCATAAAATTAGAATGAAGATTGAAGATATTCTGAAAACAGCATTTCGAACTCATGAGGGTCATTATGAATTTTTGGTCATGCCTTTTGGCCTTACCAATACACCTTCTACATTTCAAGGGCTGTGTTACACCATTTTTTGGTCATCTAACCTACTATCATTAGATGGACTCAAGTACACCACGTAAGACCAATTTTACCCTAAGTAAAATTGCTTTCACTATGTAAAATAACTTAATAAAACACCTTTATTAGGTTGTTTATGGTCTAAACAGGAAACCCCAAAAGGAAATATTAAACAAACCTATATTTGTTTGATTTTCCTGGTCATGTTTAACCCAAAAGAAAGAAATTAATTAGATAAATCTTTATTTATGTTATTATTTTCTAGGAATAATTATTTAAATCTTATTTAAATAATATTCCTTGTTAAATATGACTAAATCACCCATAAATAATTAAATAAATCATTATTTATTTGATTATCCTTCAACCACTTCCTTAAAATGATAAATAAATCATTTATTTATTTATTATTCACAAATAAAAGGATTTGACCCAAGTCAAATACCTTTTCCCTCCAACAAATATAATAAAATATTCCATAAAAGGTGGATCTAGATTTGGTTAATGTTATTTTAATCATGCACCAAGATCTAGAATGACCCAATATTTTGTTATAAATAGGAGGATTTTTCCTATCATTCTTCACCTTTTGTTGCCTATTAGATCACTCTGGATCTAAACTCTTGGTCTGACTTTGAGCCATTATCATTGTCATATTTTCCAATATTTGTTGTGTGAGCTCTCTTTGAGTTCTATCTTTGTCTGGGTTTTCTACACCAACAAGAGAGGGAAATGCTAGATTTGAAGTGCTGAGGACTTCCAAGAACCCATCCCATTGAGGAGAATTGGAAACACCTTCTTGTTTTCCTCCCAAGTGCCCTTAATACAAAAATTCTTTCAAAAAATTGTTCTTGTCTTGTCTATTGGATGTATGGAGCAAAACCTTATTTTTACTGCTTAATGTCTCTTTTTGCATAGATCTGGTTTTTTGCAGCACTTGTCTTGATCAACTAACTGCAGATCTGAAGATATTGGCAGCCATATTTGATGTTAGGGCTATAAGTTATGCGTAGCTAAAGTGGTCTTTTTTCGTACACTTCGACAAAAGATTCATACTAACAACTAGCGACTCCACACAGGTTTTCAATTACGATCACTATCGTTTTTCATATTCCTGCATATCCAGCTACTTCAGACCCTAGGGTTTCTTTTCAGCTTTTTTTTTTTCCTATTTTTATGTTGTTTTTCTCACATAAAACCCTAAAACATTAAAATTTCTAACTTCCGCGTGTTTCTGGCCCTATTGCGTAGGTGACAGACATCAGCCGCAACTGAGACGGCAATTTTTTCGGAAATCTGCCGCTGGGACACCCGGAACTTCAGGTCGCACTTTTCAACCTAGAACCTGTGACCTGGACTCCAGGTCGCACTTTTCAGCCCATTATCTGCGACCTGCATAGAAAACAGGTCAGAACCTGTGACCTACCCGTTTTTCTGCTCTTTTTCTGCAATTTTTCTGGATTTTTCTGAAGCTTCTGTCAGGGTTTTCCAGCCTTTGTCTCAACCCATTTAGACCTGTTTCTAATCTGTTTTTCTCACCTAAGTGGGAACATATCCCCCTAGGGCTTCAGTACCCTCCACTTTTGGTGGAAGAGTTTTAACTGTTTCAGGTGTCTGTTTTTTCATAGTTTCAGCCCCCCCCCCCTTTTCAGATCTAATACCTCCTTTTCAGATCCCTTTTAATCAGCTCTTCCCCCTTTCAAAACACCTCCTGAATTTTTGTTTCGATCTACCTTTAGGGCCTCCTCCTTGTCCCTTCTGCTTTTTGCTGATTCCCTCCTTTTTTCCAGCCACCTTGCCTCTGCCTCTTGGCTGTGTTCTGCACCTCTTTTCAGCAGATTTCTCCTTTAGATCCCTGTCCCTTTCGACCCTAGATCTATTGGCCTCTTTTTAGTGTGTTTTGACTAGATTTTTTCCCTCTGTTAGACAAGTTTTGAGAGACCCGCCTTTTTGGGTTAGATCGATGCATTTTTAACTGTTAATTTTCTGTTATTTCAGCATTATATACTGTTCTCTGCAGATTTATTTTCAGTTACACAGCAAACTTTTTTTTTTGCTCTCAAAATGACAGGTTTTAAAAATTAAAATTAACGCATGCCACACACTCACCCTAAGCGAAGAAGAGCCTAGTTAACACCGCCAGGCAAAGACTTTAAAACATTGTAAAATCACTTGACACTGCACCTTTCTACCCTTGTTTCGACATTGTAATCACTTGATTCTGCACCTCCCTGCCTTTGTTGCTCATTCTTCTTCCCCTTGTGCCGTGTTTGTGTTGTCACCATTGTGCCCCCAAGGCGCACATCCCGGAGACTTCTTAGCCTTCACCCTCAGTTTCCGGTCGGTCCACCTACTCCTTCCCGTCGTCATCGAGTTATTCCTCCTCTGAGTCCGCACTCCGACTCCTCTTCTGATTCATTGGGTTCTCCTTTTACTTCTGGTTCTCCCCCTGTCACCTTCACTATGTCTGGTCCAGGGCCTAACGCTAGCGGTAATCCTGGCCCTAATGTCGGGACTACTACTAGCAGAACCGCCACAGGAACTACCTCGGCTGCACCTTTGCTCCCTTACATGGCAGGCCTCAGCATCCCCGATCTCAATCAGTTGACCAATGACCCTATCTGCCACGATGTTGGTTGGCCTGCTATGCCAACCAAGCTCCCCTTCGACATCCCTAAATTCGAAGGCCTTGCTGGAGAAGATCCAACCAATCATGTTCGATCTTTCCACATGTGGTGTTCCTCCAATTCCATTACCGATGATTCCATCCATCTTCGGTTGTTCCAAAGCATGCTTACGGGCGAAGCTTCTAAATGGTATGTTGACCAGGCCACCTCTTCCCATACCACCTTTGCGACCATTGCCCAAGCCTTTTTATCTTATTTCCAGCTCCCTCTCCGATACGACACTGGTACAGAGCTTTTGACCTCCTTCCGTCAAATCTCTTCAACCTGCCTTTCCACTCATGTCCAGGAATGGCGGAGATGAAGGAGCTTATGTCAAGCCCCCACCTTCGAGGATCGGGTTTATATGGACTGGTTCCTTCACACTCTCTTACCTCCCATTGGCAAAGATGTCGCCTCTCATTTCCCTCAAACTGAAGAAGCCACCCTTCAAATAGCCTTGAAATATGACCTGATCTACGCTCAGTCTGGTTATGTTTATACCGTCCTTCCTGACCTCCCCAGGCTCGGTGGCGCTAATGCCCCGGGGGCATCTCATTCCGCTGACGGTATCATTGGAGCCCTTTATCATCCATATGCCTAGCCTCCTATGGGCTATGGTCTCCCTCCGGGAGGGGCCAGCACCTCTAGCACTTTTCCCCCTCCAGGTAGCATGTATTCAGGATACGGCATGCCTCATCCTGTTTCCCAACCTCCTACTTACCTCAATGTTTCCCAACCTAATCATTATCCTTATCCGCATCCTAGTGCTCCATCTTCTCCAGCATATGCACTTCCACCTCCATTGTCGTCTCCACCCCAGCAACAGCACCTACAGCCCCCTCTAGGGCAATAATTTGCACAGCAGGGCGCGACTAATCCCTCTTCCTCTCAAACAAGGCGGAAAGGCAATCAAAGTAAATCTTCCCCTAGTACTCGTGGACCCAATCCTCAAGGTCCTGACCCTAACACTGCTAACCAGCAACAGGGCACTCAGCCCAAGCCGGACAGGCCTATTCGCACAAATAAGCCTTGTTCGTGTTGCGGTGTTTACGGTCATTACACTCACGATTGTCCCCTCTTACCACAGATGCGGTAGATGTGGGAGTCTCAAACCACATTGCGAGGACAACATGCCTCCCCTCACGCTCCCCCTAATGTGGCCACTACTCAACCGGTTGTGTTTACCGATCCTTTCCCCCAGCAAGGATTCGTGGCTACCCAACCACCTGACAAACAGGTTGCCACTCAACCCTCCCCTTCTGGTTCCTCTGATTACCAGATCCTCATGATGAACTCTGATCCATCCCCAACCGTCAACCTTAACCTTAAAACTTAGTTTCGCCAGTACCCCAAGCCTCCCGCTCAGTCTGCCTCCGAGTCCCCTTCTTCAGGTTCTACCGAGCCTCTTTCGACATCCAATGGTCCCTAACACATCCCTCAACCCAAATTTGAGGTTCATACCAAGATTCCTAAAGGACCATTACGCCGAAATGCTGCTCTTGGTCGAGATGCTCATTCGTATAGCGTAGTAGATGATTTGGCGCAGTCTCCTGCTGCCATTTCCACATTGGAACTCCTCCAATCGTGCCCCTCCCAAAAGAAGGCTCTACTATCTGCCATGGGCACTGTGGATCCTGTTGATGACCAAATGATTTTTTTTGACGCCCATAAATCGGAACATCCTCCCCTTCCTGCTTCCATAGCCTTCCAAATCCCAGTCAAAATTTGGAACGCTAACGTTTCTTGGTGTATAATTGATGAGGGGGCCTCCACCTGTGTGATGTCCACTTCGATTTGGAAGCAACTAGGATCTACTGAGTTGGCCCTTCCACGATCACCCTTCGAGCGTGGGATGGCCATGCCTCCCAGCCCATTGGCCTCTTCCGTAATTGTCCTATCACTCTTGCGGGCAAGACTGTTTGCGTTGACGTCGAAGTCATCGACGCTCCTCTAGATTACAACATTCTCTTAGGGTGAAGCTACACCTATGCTATGTCTGCTGTACCTTCCGCGGTTTTTCGCAAGATGTCTTTCCCTCACAGTGGAAAGATAGTCACCATCGACCAGTTGACTTATCATGAGCCAAAGTCCCAGACCTCCCCTGAGATGACCATCTCTTTTGTAGCCAATAAGCAAACCGTCAATTCCTTGACCAGTGTCTCTCCCGGCGTCTATTAAGACTCCTCTTTGCTTGGAACTTTTCCTGGCTCCCCCTCCTAGAGTCTATTCAGTCCCCGTCATGGCCACCCTCTCTCTCCCCAACCTGACCCTGGGCATACCCATCTGGTACCTTGACCCTCCAGCCGCTACCCCACCTGGTCACCCCAAACCGTATCTTGCTTTGACACCCGTTCAACCGGTCCCCCTCGCTTCCTCCGTTGCCTCCATGCCCCCAGCACCTCCTCAGGACCCTGCTCCTGTGGCAAAAACTCCAGGATGGAAAGGAAAAGCTCGCAAGGGGGCATCCAATGACAAGGCCACCCCGACTGACCCGGCTCCTCCTCCGCCCACAAAGCCTTGCGCCTTGTGTGATGTCATCGGTCACACCACCCATACTTGTCCTGAATTGCCCCGTATTCAGCCCATGGTTAAAGTCGCGTTCCCTGAGTCTATGGTCCCTGACCCCTCTATTCCGTCCTCGTCCGTAACCAAGAACCCAAATATTATTCGCACAAACAAATCCTGTGCTTTGTGTGGTGTCCATGGCCATTACTCCCACCATTGTCCTCACCTGACACATTACCGCGCCTATTTAGAGGTAGTTCGAGAGTATGAGGTTGAACAAAATCAGTCCGCCTCTCCCATACTTGCGCAGTATGCTTCAGGTCAGCTTGAGGATCCCCCCGCTCCCATTGACATCCCGCCCCCCTGATGTCCAGATGACAGAGTCTACTACCACCATCCTCTACCTATCATCCTCTGTGAGACCCTTGGAGAACACTCCCCTTGAATCCTCCCTTGTTTTTTCTCTCAATCCCCCTTCAGCGACCACCCTGGGCTCAACATCATTTTACCATTTGTTTCTCTATTCTTCCGTCATTCCCCGTGACGATCCGTATGTGAGCCTTTCTTCCTATACGGATGATTTAGGTAGCTTTGCCGCGTCATGTGGTTTCCCTTCCACTCGTCACCCCCTCTTTTCCCATCCGGATGCCCCCTTGGCAACCTTTTCGACCCATGACCTCATCCTTCCCACCCATACACGAGATAACCCCACCCGTATCTATGTTGACCTCCGCAGCCCGAGTCCCAGCCATACCTCCTATAGCCCTCATATACCACCATCTAGTTTGTATATGTGTCATAGCCATCCTGCCCATCACACTCCCTCCCGCAGTTGCCACTCGATGTCTACTATACACTCACACTGCCGTCATTGTTCCCCCTCCCCCCATTTTTTGTCTTGTAACACCATTCCGCAGGACCTCCCGTCCACACCCTATATCGGTTACGCCGATGGTGCAAGTCGTTACTCCCGGAATCTAGCCTCAGCAGGTTGGGCCATTTTCACCCCCTTGCATGCCCTTGTTCTCTCAAACGGGGTCTACATTGGTCCTGCCACCAATAATCAGGCCGAATATGATGCAGTGCGTGATCTTTTAGTCGATGCCCTCTCTCATCACATCCTCCATCTGCATGTTCGTTTAGATTCCCTACTTCTTGTCATGCAACTAAATGGTGTTTATCGTGTGCATAATCCTGTGCTATTTAGACGATATTTACGCATGAAACTCTTGATACGTGAGTTTGAAACCATAACTTTCAACCATGTACCTCAAGAACAAAATCACTATGTAGATAGCATTGCAAACCATGTTCTAGATTGGCATTTATCACACGCATTTTATACAAGACAATCACATTCATAATCATTAAAAAATATGTGTATCCATAATATGTGTCGCAAAACATGTGTTTAGAGTCCATCTACTCTGATACATATGACATACCCATAGCACGTTACAAAAAACTCAAAACTAGGGGGCACCACCTGCCCCTACATACACACTAGGGGGCACCACCTGTCCCACACCTAATCACTATCTGGTGGATCTCGAGCCAATGGCTCTGCTCCTGCATCTTGTAGATCATGTATCCCCTGACTGGCCATCGCCATGCGCCGCATGACACCCCGCCATTCCAAGGGTAGACCAATACATGGCTCTATGTACTGGTCGTCTAAGTCTTGCCACCCTCGCTCTGAAACACCGGTCAGCAACCTCTCGCATCTACGGCGGATGTCCTCCAGGAGGGCGGCCGCATCCTCATTATGTGCCGCTCTCGATCCACTCGGGCCTGCAGCTCCTGATGCTGCTGGTCGTCCCATATATCCGGCTGGTTTTACCGGAGCTATATCTGCATACCAAAAGTACATGAATCAGTACCCTATCTACTATTCAAAAACTTTAACATGCCCAAAAAAGAGTAGTCACTTGTCACTTACCATCGGGTCCCCATACTCGGCCAGGCGGAAGTGGTAGGTCCGGATCCCCACAATAACTCATCCCATTATAGGGATAGTCATCTATGTATAATGGCATCTGATCCCAATGGGCAAATAACTCAAGTCGAAACACTCATCTGACCGCCCCTCCTCCTCCTCTTCACAGTAGTCGCCCCCACCTGCACATCCTGGGCTCTCTCGGGCCCCCATCTGGGAGCTGTATATGAGGTCGTAAGGTCGGGATCTTCTCAAAAATGAAGGAGCACAACAAAGTCCCATACGAGCAATCGTCGTTCACTTGCCACTTGCAAAGTGAAAAATATCATTTTAATGACACCAACATCATTTGGGCCCACCCATATTAGGTCCCACTCAACACACTCTCCACAACCATCATTTGCCCCCCAGTGATGTGATGGAGCACCTGGTTGCCCAGGATTTGTAGCATTGTTGCGGCCACTACACGGGTCTCTAATCTCTCTAAGTCCCCGATCGGTATCTCAGTCCCTTTGACTTGGATACTTGGTCGACAATGTCGCTCCACAAACTCCATGATGTTCCACTCCCATAGTAACACTGGCTGTGTATTTCCCACCATCCAAAGTGGTGGGAGACCGGTCAGGAAATACAGATCCTGGACTGTCAATTCGATCCTGTGCCCCTGCACTACAAAGACCTCATGATATGGATCCCAATAACTGACAATCTGGGCCAACAAGGGCTCCCTTGCTCTCATCAATGGGTTCTCCAAAAACTTTAGAACCCCAAACCTGGCCAATACACGACGAACACCTTGATCTGCCTAGATCTCTGACCATAATTTACCCAGGTCTATCTCTCTCCATTTGGCCCGTATATCTGCCATGTCTACACAAACACATCATATTTGTCAGTATACAGATAGGGCACACTGTAACCAATCACAAAAACCCACATCTCAGCCCTAAAATAGCACTGAAATCTCATTCATCCTCCAGGTCGCACTTTTTTTCCCAATCCTGGGACAGGTCACAGTTTTTGGCTCAAAACCTGCTTCCCAGGTCGTAGTTTTTGGCCCAAAAAGGGTGACCTGGCCGTAGAGGTGAAAGAGGGTCTGTTCCTGAGATTTTGGGCCCTAATCTGAACTTTCAATCCATCAAAATGAAAGAGTAAGGTTAGGCCTCTTACATGCAACTAACAGATCTCTATTGCAACGGTCAGTTTGTCCACTACACTCGCCGCAATATTTAGGGCCTTCTCTCCTTTCTACATTCACCACAGCAACACTAGCAAATGAGTGAATTTGGAGGGAAAACTGCCTTATTAAAAGAGAACCCTTGTTTTTTTTTTCGCCTGCTGCGACCACACCGTAGCTCCGTTTGACAAACTGTCTACACCGTTGGAAAGCTCTCACCGAGCCCTCAAATGGGTATCTGTTAGTTTTTTGCGATTTGATACTTCACCACGACACATTTTGTCCAAGATGGGTCACTTCACCTCCCCCCAAAATCGAATTTCCTCACTTACAACACTTGTACTTGGGGCACCACGTTGCCTCCATACTTGTCTTTGTTCGTGTCGATTTTCGTCATGAGATACCATCTTTTACTCATGTTTTCATGGTCCCCCATGGGACCTTTACTATGTGGCAGCACCATCGAGTCACCCTTGTTTAGAGCATCCAAATTGAGTCATCATCACGTTCCTAGAGTCTATCCCAAGTCCCTTTGTACCTCGCTATAGTCCTCCCTCCTTCATTGCTTGGTCTCTCTCTTGCGTCGCACATTATGGCCTTCAGTCCCACTGTCCCCTATCCCTTATGATATTGTGTCAGTCGTTGCCATGTCATTCATGCCCTTTATGCTCTAGAAA
Source organism: Pinus albicaulis (assembly GCA_034641835.2). Classification (NCBI taxonomy): domain Eukaryota; kingdom Viridiplantae; phylum Streptophyta; class Pinopsida; order Pinales; family Pinaceae; genus Pinus; species Pinus albicaulis. The sequence continues at coordinate 866,754,804 of CM076583.1, read as the reverse complement.
GGGAAGTCGTCCATTTTCTACTCAGTCCCCTCCATTCCATCATCATCATTGGTATTAGTCTGTCTGTCACCCTACCATTTTCTCTCGTGCCTTAGTTGAGGATCCCTCATTGCCTCACCTATGGTAGACCTCCTTCTGTCGACATCAGCTCCTTCATTCCAAAAGACAGGTCTAGAGAGCGGTGTACCTTGGTTCCAGCTTCCACTCTTGTTCGGTGCCTCGGATCAGGCAAAGGGATCTCTCATTTCCCTTTGACTTGATTTTTTATCCACTTCAGCTCCTTTTAGCATGATCGAGATCCATATGCTTGATGGTCCAGTGATGCAGCAGCAGCTCTTGGTGATGCCTGGGTGTGTGTGAGATGTCTCAGCCCTCATGAGGGGGTGGCCCTGCAAGTAGCCCCCCACATGCCTGGATGACCTCTTCATTGCAGCCTTCGATGCAACTCCATATATTTGATGATGTCGGCCTTAGCCGCTTGCGTTGCCTCTTTGATTTGCATGTATCAGTCAGATTTTGAGAGCCCTTCCCCGCTTGTAGGGGGCATTTGGGCTGTATTTGTATCATATGTACTCAGATATTATTGTATAATTCCTGGCTATTATCCCAGGCACAACATGTATATGGGATCCCTCATTGTATTTCTATCTAGCTCATGTTTATGCTGGTTGTACTTTATGGTTCGGTCCCTTGTTTACTGGACATACTATTCTTTTGTACTTTGTCTCAGTGGGCATAGGTATGCCTCCCCTGCCGCCTTTAGCATAGGTACCATCTCATAAAAAGAGACTTGTTGCACCTATAAGTCTCATCTCCTCAGGGTCTAGTTCTTCAACACAATTGTCTACCTCACATTTCTCTCTCTGACTTCCCTTTTGATGTCTGGTGATTGAGTTCTTACAACGTACTTCGGTCATACGACTTGCTCCCAACACTCGCACGCCGTGGGGCAACTGCTACACCATTTTTTGTTCAATTCAACCTATTATCATTAGATGGACCCAAGTACACCATGTAAGACCAATTTTACCCTAAGTAAAATTGCTTTCACTATGTAAAATAACTTAATAAAACGCATTTATTAGGTTGTTTATGGTCTAAACAGGAAACCCCAAGGGGAAATATTAAAAAAACCTATATTTGTTTGATTTTCCTCATGGAATAATTAATTAAACAATAATTTAATTATTATTCCTGGTCATATTTAACCCAAAATAAACAAATTAATTAGATAAATCCTTAATTATCTTGTTATTTTCTAGGAATAATTATTTAAATCTTATTTAAATAATATTCCTTGTTAAATATGACTAAAACATTTAGAAATAATTAAATAAATAATTATTTATTTAATTATCATTCAACCACTTCTTTAAAATGATAAATAAATCATTTATTTATTTATTATTCACAAATAAAGGGATTTGACCCAAGTCAAATACTTTTTCCCTCCAACAAATATAATAAAATATTCCATAAAGGTGGATCTAGATTTGGTTAATGTTATTTTAATCATGCACCAAGATCTAGAATGACCCAATATTTTGTTATAAATAGGAGGGTTTCTCCTACCATTCTTCACCTTTTGTTGCCTATTAGATCACTTTGGATCTAAACTCTTGGTCTGACTTTCAGCCATTATCATTGTCATATTTTCCACTATTTGCTGTGTGAGCTCTCTTTGAGTTCTATCTTTGTCTGGGTTTTCTACACCAGCAAGAGAGAGAAATGCTAGATCTGAAGTGCTGAGGACTTCGAAGAACCCATCCCATTGAGGAGAATTGGAAACACCTTCTTTTTTTCCTCCCAGGTGCCCTTAATACAAAAATTCTTTCAAAAAATTGTTCTTGTCTTGTCCATTGGATGTATGGAGAAAAACCTTATTTTTACTGCTTAATGTCTCTTTTTGCATAGATCTGGTTTTTTTGTGATTGTATTGATCAACTAACCGCAGGTGCTCAAGATAATAAGTGCCTAGGCCCTCTGTTAGGGCTATAAGTTGTGCGTAGCTAAAGTGGTATTTTTCTTACACTCGACAAAAGATTCACTAACAAAGTTATTCCATTTTCAAACCTTCCTTAGAAAATTTGTGCTAGTATTTTTTGATGATATACTAATCTACAACAGGTCTTGGAAGGATCATGTTGAACATGTTGACAGGGTGCTCAAACTATTGCAGGAGAAACAATTATATGCAAAAACATCCAAATATTTCTTTGGAGTACAAGAGGTGGAATATCTGGGTCATATTGTATCTCACGAGGGTGTTAAAGTAGACCCTAACAAAATTAAAGCCATTAAGGAATGGAAAATTCCCACAACCATAAAGTAGTTGCGAGGATTTCTCGGGTTAACAGGGTATTATCGCAAGTTTGTTAAGAATTATGGGAGAATAGCAGCACCTCTAACAACATTATTGAAGAAAGATGCATTTTCATGGACTCCTGAAGCAACTAAGGCCTTCGAACATCTTAAAGAGGCAATGTGCCTAGCACCGACCTTATCTACGCCAGACTTCACAAAACCCTTTATTGTGGAATGTGATGCCTCAGGAAATGGAATTGGTGTTGTTTTAATGCAAGAAGGAAGACCCATTACTTTTGAAAGTCGTCCAATCAAAGGAAAGTATTTACAGAAACCTATTTATGAGAAGGAAATGTTAGCAATATTGCATGCATTAAAGAAATGGAGAACTTACCTAATGGGAAGACACTTCAAGGTAAAAACTGATCATGATAGTCTTAAACACTTTTTGGAACAAATACTATCTTCAGAAGAGCAGCAAAAATGGGTCACAAAGATTTTGGGTTATGACTTTGAAATAATCTACAAAAAAGGAAAGCTTAATGTTGTTGCAGATGCACTCTTAAGAAAGAATGAAGAGGTGGAAGCATTGCTTTGTGCCATTTCTATTATCCAACCAGATTGGATAACCGAAGCAAGAGATGAATGGAAGAAGGACAAAGATGTATGGACACTCATTCAAAAGTCGCAGCAAGATCCTAGTACATCTGATACATTTAGTTGGAAAAATGATTCCTTATGGTACAAAGATCGCTTATATCTTTGTAAGAATTCCCAACTAAAACAAAAGATTCTTCTGGAATTGCACACTTCTCCTTTAGGAGGACACTCAGGATTTTTAAAAACTTACCACATGGTGAAGAAAGAATTTTTTTGGGATGGCCTTAAATCTGATATTCAAAAGTTTGTGGCAGAATATTTGGTTTTCCAGCAAAATAAAGTTGAGACAATTAAGACCCCGGGTCTTCTACAAACTTTATCCATTCCAAGTCAATGTTACGAGGAGATTTCAATGGATTTTATCATAGCTTTACCTAAGTCCGAAGGAAAGAGTGTCATCATGGTGGTAGTTGATAGAATTACCAAGTATGCACACTTTTGTGCATTATCTCATCCATTTAAAGCAAGTACACTTGCTACTACATTTATGGACAAAATTCAAAAGCTACATGGAAGCCCAAGGGTTATTGTGAGCGACAGAGATCCCATTTTTACTGGAAATTTTTGGACGGAGTTATTTTCTTGTTTGGGTACTCAATTAGCTCATAGCTCATCTTATCATCCTCAATCCGATGGTCAAACTGAGATAGTAAATAAATGTTTGGAAGGATATCTTCGTTGTTTTGTATCTGATAAACAAACACAATGGGTCAAGTGGTTACCTCTAGCTGAATGGTGGTATAACACTTCCTTCCATACTGCAACAAAAATGACCTCATTTATGGCACTTTATGGATATCATCCACCATCCATCACATCATCTTTAATAGAAAATTCTAGGGTTCAAGCAGTGGAAGATCACATCGAGCATCAACAAGAAGCTCTCCAACTCTTAAAAGGACAACCTGAATTTGGCACAAAATCGAGAGAAACAACAGGCAGATCAACATCGCAGCAAGAGAAGTTTTGATGTAGTAGACTGGGTATTTTACAGCTACAACCATACAAACAAATGTCCCTCAAGCAAGCTAAGAAGGTGTTAGCCCCCCATAAATGTTTGACAAGCAAACAAGGGGCTAAGATGATTTTGAGCCTTCAAGGAATGCATTTCCTTTGAAAAAACATCATCCTTGAAGCCTCCTTATGCCTTTGTCCTTTGATAAAATCCCCTCTACTGATTCCCATTATAAAGCCTCTCTGTTTTTGAAGAAATGCCCAAAGGCCCCTTTTTCCCTCTTATATCATCCCTTCTAAACCTCTGATTTCATCCCCTGGTCTCCCCTTCAATTTCCCTTCTAACCCTCTAAATCCTCCCAAAATCCCCTTTAAGTTCTACCCCTATCCCTTGTTCGGTCTAATTCACCCTTATTCCCTCTATCGTTACTCTTCCTCGGCCTTAAATTGCATTAAAATGGGCCAAAACCCACTTTCCGCTTTATAATATGGCTTAGCCCCTTTCCCACCAGCCCCTTTTAAACCACTTCCCCACGTAACCCTTACCCAAAACCAAGCGCTTAATGCCTTGGGGGCTGATCGCATAATCGCAAATCGTAAAATCGCATGTTCTGTTGTGAATGTCGTGATCACTCATCGCAAATATTTGTGATGCGATTAATCGCGTCTCAAATCCACCCGATCGCAATATCGCAATCGCATGTTGTGTTTTAAATGTTCCAATCATCCATCACAAATATTTTCGATGCGATTGATCGCGTCGCAAATATTTGCGATGCGACTAATAGCGCCATCACTCCGACCTCCGATCCGCCCATTGCACTTCCCTCCAATCGAGCCTGCTCCTCCGATCACATCGCAAGTTCTGTTTCCCAAGATTGCGATTAGTCCCTGCTCCCGTCTCTGATTGCGATTTTCGATTCCATATGGGTCCCACCTCATACTACCATTCCCATCGCTTTTTCGTTACATTTCTTTCATTTCCTTTGTATTTCCCCCAAGAGTTAATCTTTGGGTCTTACACCAGTTATCATTTCTTCCGCCGCTTTCTCACTATTCCATAGTTCCACCACCATTCCTCCGCCTCCGCAGCATTTCTCCACCACTGCCTGGGTTTGTAGCAAGTTTATTTTACTGAGCAAATAACAGAGAGAGGCCTTTCCAGCATTTGCCAGCAGACTAGCAGAGGAGTTTCAAAGGGATTTGATGCCTATTATTGAAGTAATTAATGTTCAACCCCGCAATTCAAAGGAAAGGACGCAGTTTGAAGACTTAAGCATGCAAAGGGTCATATCTGTGTTTTAATATCAGCAGAATGCATTTCTCTAGGACGGACATTTACCTACAGCACTACTCATATCTCCTCGAGCTCTGAAACGGTTGATTATACTGACAGAGCTTATTAAAGACTGTCTGGACAACAATTATGAGGTATGGAGAGTCTTGCAGTTTTCCCACCCAGTGCATTTACTCCAGAAGGTTAGTGCAAAGCTCCAGACGCCAGAAGGAATCCAAATAAACACCAGAGGTCAATCTTGGCCTGATAGAGCCTTCCAGAGTGGCCTACAGAGTACACACAGCAATGCAGATTGCCATTAAGCAGTATGGGCGTGAGCGCTTCCGCCATTCAGTCTTAATGAAACAAATTTAATGTTCATCTACCTCTGTTATCCTCTTATCCTATAAGAAGTCTCGAGAACATATTGTAAAGGGTTTTTGGTTGTTAGTTTTGGTTCAGCTGCTGCCGTTGTAGTTAGTGGGATTCATTCTGACTGTTAGAATAGTCTTGGGAGGGAGTAGTAGAGTAGTTGTATGTAGTAGGCTGGGAGGATAAGTCTGGACTGTATTAGTCATTGAGCTCAGTGTATATGACTGGTTTTGCATCATTAATCAAGCACATTTCACAGGATCATGGTCTATTACTATTGGTGATGTTTTTCTAACTCTGCTTATTACATTTACATATTGTTTCATCGTCTTCTGGGCTTGCATTAGAAATATGGCATAGGATTTACCCTTGTTAGGTACCCTATGTCTCTGCTCTCCTTGCCTTCAATGTTTTCTGTTGTATGTATTATCAAAGGGTCGATTTCAATTGATTTAACCATTGTAGTGGATTTCATTGCCTGCTAGCTGATGTATGAATCAAATGAGTCTGTTCTTAGATGTTCTTGTTGGGTTTATGCTATAATATTTGGGAACACTGGGGATTAGAGTTAGCCCTATCCACTAGGATCCTTGTGCGACCAGCTGGCCTTTCTAAGATCTCTTTGTTAAACTCATCTCTTTTTTTCCTTTAGAGCATGCTAAAGATGACCTGGAGTTAAATGACCTCTGGTCCGATCTACAAGCTGCCCCTTCATCCCTTCTTTGAAAGCTGCCTTTGAGTATGTCCAAGCAAGTCTAGAGTTAAATGACCTATGACCTAATCTATAGACAGAAATTGGGTTTCTTTCCTTCTTTCACTTTCTTTCCTTAATGTTCCATCCCATCATTTATCTAAAAAGATCCTTTAGTTTAGATGACTTACCCTCTGAAAGCCTTGGCTAGTTGTTGCGAGTAATTCTCCTTTCATGACTCAATATCCCAATGGATGGCACTTTATTGACCTACCCTCTTTGCTGAAGCATCCTGCTGTTTTGTTCTTTTCCTTCCATCACTTTCTCAGTCTATGATCTCATGACCAACCCAGAAACCAACCAACCAAAACATTTAAAACCCCCCTTTATGCCTCATAACTAGCCTAATACCTCATTTTGAGCTCCAAAGATATATATCGGTCTTTGTTTATGGAGAGATCCCTCTCTGGATCCAGGAGGGCTAGATCCTAGGAACCCAAAGTGGTTTGATGTTGTCTTATCTTTTGGTATTGCAAAATCTACCAAAACATAGGAACCCCAACATAATGGCGACTCCACTGGGGATGAAACTAATCATCCTGATTTGGTAAACCATTATGGTGGATAGTGAAATCTTAAATCATCCACCTGGCGACTCCACAATTCCTTTAAAGACTCCACTGGTGATCAGTAGGCCTGCTGATTATCTGTGTGTTCACAAGACTCCATTGGGAGACCATGTCACAGTACAACATCATCCATGCCAAAGACCAAGTCACTCCACTAATGGAAGACCCTGAACGGTTTGCAGAAATGTTTCCAGATTTCATGGCATTATGTCGTGAGACAATTTCTAGTGACTTGGCAGAATATAAGGTGGAGGACCTTCCAGGGGTTATTTCTCTCAGCTCAAAAGGTGGACCTGTGATCAAAAAAAAATTTCTAGAGCTGGTGGTTGAAAGGTATGAAGCTGAGATTGAACTTTTGGACTCACAAGAGAGATCATACCAGTTCAAAGACCCCAGAGCCTTTTTGGAAAGTCTCCCTCCTCCCAAAAGAGAAGAGATTCCGCTGCTCTTCGAAATACAAGAAGAATATGAACCGGTTCTCGAGAGCCACATTGAAGATGCAGTGGAAGAATAAATAGTCAAAGCTACCCAGGACGCAGACAACCTACCAGTCATGGAAGGCCTAAAAGAGGAAAGCGCCCATCATGTGTCCGTAGATCATGTGGCAGATTAAGTGGAGGCCCTGATTTGCTCAAATACTCCAGCATTGATCCTTAGCACAGGCCAGATTCATCAGGAATGGTCACTACTGAAGGTGACCCCAGTTTTGAAGAACCACACAGAGCACCCTGTGGTTATCTCTGACAGGCAGTCAGTGCTCATATCCTTTTTTGTTACCGCTTGACTAGCTGCATTGGCATTATTGTATCACCTAGAGCATCAGAGATTTTCAATTAGAGTAGGGTAGGTAGGAAAATATCAATAAAGCTCAGTGTGTGAGCATGTATTTAGTGGTTTTTAATTTCTGCAAAGTCCAGCAAGTCAGACAGTGTAATCCCGGCTTGACTGTTTTCAATATTTGTCTTAGAATGTAGAGAATAAATCTGCTAGACAGTTTAATCCTAGAAGATATTAGATTAGGTAGAGGAACTATGAGGCCAACAGTTTAATCTGGTCGCATGGAGTAATAAGGGTAGAAGTAGAATAGGTTTATTTTCCTGTTTGTAAAAAATAAATGATGTAAAGATTCTGCAAGCCCAAGCACCCAAAAGAAGAAAACTGTTAGGACTATAGTGTGGGTAGGAAGTTGTTTGGGAGAAGTTTTACTACTGATATGAGGTCTTCATGATTTGTGGTAGCTGATCAAGGAAAGAAAGGGATGTGCCAAGCAGCAGGCATCTGGCCTACACCAACGATTTATTTTCTAAATTCTTTACTCCTTCAAGAAGAAGCCATCCCCATGTGGAGCCACTGTTAGCCCCCCAAAAATTTTTGACAAGCAAACAGGGGGCTAAGATGTTTTTGAGCCTTCAAGGAATGCATTTCCTTTGAAAACACATCATCCTTGAAGCCTCCTTATGCCTTTTTCCTTTGATAAAATCCCCTCTGCTGATTCCCATTATAAAGCCTCTCTATTTGTGAAGAAATGCCCAAAGGCCCCTTTTTCCCTCTTATATCATCCCTTCTAAACCTCTGATTTCATCCCTTGGTCTCCCCTTCAATTTCCCTTCTAGCCCTCTAAATCCTCCCAAAATCCCCTTTAATTTCTACCCCTATCCCTTGTTCGGTCTAATTCACCCTTATTCCCTCTATCGTTACTCTTCCTCGGCCTTAAATTGCATTAAAATGGGCCAAAAACCACTTTTCGCTTTATAATAGGGCTTAGCCCCTCTCCCGCCAGCCCCTTTTAAACCACTTCCCCACGTAACACTTACCCAAAACCAAGCGCTTAATGCCTTGGGGGCCGATTGCATAATCGCAAATCGCAAAATCGCATGTTCTATTGTGAATGCCCCGATCACTCATCGCAAATATTTGTGATGTGATTGATCGCGTCGCAAATCTGCCCGATCGCAGTATCGCAATTGCATGTTGTGTTTTAAATGTTCCGATCATCCATTGCAAATATTTGCAATGTGATTGATCACGTCACAAATATTTGCGATGCGGCTGATCACACCATCGCTCCGACCTCCGATCCGCCCATCGCACTTCCCTCCGATCGCGCTTGCTCCTCCGATCGCATCGCAAGTTCTGTTTCCCGTGATTGCGATTAGTCCTCGCTCCCGTCTCCGACTGCGATTTGCGATTCCATAAGGGTCCCACCTCAAACTACCATTCCCATCGCTTTTCTGTTACATTTAGTTCATTTCCTTTGTATTTCCCCCAAGAGTTAATCTTTGGGTCTTACACTGGTTATCATTTCTTCCGCCACTTTCTCACTATTCCACTGTTCCACCACCATTCCTCTGCCTCCACAGCATTTCTCCACCACTGCTCGGGTTTGTAGCAGGTTTATTTTACTGAGCAGATAACACAGAGAGGCCATTTCATCATTTTCCAGCAGACCAGCAGAGGAGTTTCAAAGGGGGTTGATGCCTATTATTGAAGTAATTAATGTTCAACCCCACAATTCAAAGGAAAGGACACAGTTTGAAGACTTAAGCATGCAAAGGGTCATATCCGCATTTTAATATCAGCATAATGCATTTCTCCAAGACGGACATTTACCTACAGCACTACTCATATCTCCTCCAGCCCTGAAACGGTTGATTATACTGACAGAGCTTCTTAAAGACTATCTGGACAGCAATTATGAGGTATGGAGAGTCTTGCAGTTTTCCCACCCAGTGCATTTACTCCATAAGGTTAGCGCAGAGCTCCAAACGCCAGAAGGACTCCAAATAAACACCAGAGGTCAATCTTGGCCTGACAGAGCCTCCTAGAGCAGCCTACAAAGTACACACAACAATGCAGATTTCCATTAAGCAGTATGGGCGTGAGAACTTCTGCCATTCAATATTAATGAAACAAATTTAATGTTCATCTACCTCTGTTATCCTCTTCTCCTATAAGAAGTCTCGAGAACATATTGTAAAGGGTTGTTGGTTGTTAGTTGTTGTTCGGTTGCTGCCGTTGTAGTTAGTGGGATTCATTCTGACTATTAGAACAGTCTTAGGAGGGAGTAGTAGAGTAGTTGTATGTAGTAGGCTGGGAGGAGAAGTCTAGACTGTATTAGCCATTGAGCTTAGTGTATATGACTGGTTTTGCATCATTAATCAAGCACATTTCACAGGATCCTGGTCTATTACTATTGGTGATGTTTTTCTAACTCTGTTTATTACATTTACATACTTTTTCATCTTCTTATGGGCTTGCATTAGAAATATGGCATAGGATTTACCCTTGTTAGGTACACTATGTCTCTGCTCTCCTTGCCTTCAATGTTTTCTGTTGTATGTGTTATCTAAGGATCGATTTCAGTTGATTTAACCAGTGTAGTGGATGTCATTGCCTGCTAACTGGTGTATGAATCAAATGAGTCTGTTCTTAGATGTTCTTGTTGGGTTTATGCTGGAAGATTTGGGAACACTGGGGATTAGAGTTAGCCCTGTCCACTAGGATCCTTGTGTGATCAGCTGGCCTTTCTAAGATCTCTTTGTTAAACTCATCTCTGTTTTTCCTTTGGAGCATGCTAAAGCTGACCTGGAGTTAAATGACCTCTGGTCCGATCTACAAGCTACTCCTTCGTCCCTTCTTTCAAAGCTGCCTTTGAGTATGTCCAAGCAGGTCTGGAGTTAAATGACCTCTGACCTGATCTATAGACAGAAATTGGGTTGCTTTCCTTCTTTCACTTTCTTTCCTTAATGTTCCATCCCATCATATATCTAAAAATATCCTTTAGTGTAGATGACTTTCCCTCTGAAAGCCTTGGCTAGTTGTTGCGAGTAATTCTCCTTTCATAACTCCATAGCCCAATGGATGGAACTTTCTTGACCTACCCTCTTTGCTGAAGCATCCTGCTGTTTTTTTTCTTTTCCTTCCATCACTTTCTCAGTCTATGATCTCATGACCAACCCAGCAACCAACCAACCAAAACATTTAAAACCCCCCTTTGTGCCTCATAACTAGCCTAATACCTCATTTTGAGCTCCAAAGATATATATCGTTCTTTGTTTATGGAGAGATCCCTCTCCGGATCCAGGAGGGCTAGATCCTAGGATCCCAAAGTGGTTTGATGTTGTCTTATCTTTTGGTATTTCCAAATTTGCCAAAACATAGGAACCCCAACAGAAGGATAATAAATTATCGCCAAAGTACTATGGTCCTTACAAGGTGTTGCAAAATATTGGTACTATGGAATACAAATTGGAGCTTTCTGCTTCTTCACGAGTGCATCCAATTTTCCATGTTTCATGCATAAAGAAGGTTATAGGTGAAAATATTCCAGTTAAAACAATATTGCCAGAACTTGATGAGGAAGGAAAAATCATATTGGAACCTGAAGCGGTCATGGAAACAAGAACTCTACAGCTACGGAATTGATCAATTTCATAGTATCTCATCAAGTGGAAGAACTTACCCAATGAATATTCTACATGGGAGGATGAGAATTTTATACATAAGCATCCAAAGCTACTCAAGCGTTGAGGACAACACTTTTTTGAAGGAGAGGGGCATTTTAGGTCCCTATATTACTAGTATAGTCCCTTATTGTTGTTAGTGTAACCCCCCTATTGTTATTATTGTACCCTTGTAACCCCCATATTTTTATTATTGTGCCCTTAAATTATTATTGTTAGGTCAGCTAGGACTACATTGTGGCCCCATTGACTCCTATATATAGAAAGGAGGTTTTGTAATTTGAATCATCCAAGAATTTTTCATTCATGTAATGTATTGGAGGTTTCCCCCTCGAAGTGGCTTATTTCTAAGGCGTTGATATCTCTTTTCTTCTCTTTTTGGGGCTGGTTTCACAATAGAGGGTGATATCTTTGGTGAAGGGATCAACCTTTCATCCTAAAGATCCATTGGAGGAGGCACATTCAATTTGGGCTTCATCTAGAGCCATATCCATCAAGTTCTATTTCTAAGTTGCTGTTGTTACCCAGCAACTCCAGCATTTTTGAAGAATTGCCATTTTGTATGTTTTGCAGCCAATCCTTCTAGGGATTGTGCATTATTGCTTCCAGGGGTTGAGATCTTGCTCCCCCTATTTATTTGAGCCACATATTGACATATTTTTGTATTGACACTATTATGCTTGAGCTTGCATATGTAGCAGTGGATTTGTCATGTTTCATGTACTAGTTTCTTGAGGATTGAGCTTTGCCAATCTTATGTCACATTTCCTAAAGTTATTGTATTTTATTGTTGCTGCTATTATTTAATGAAAAGGCTATGATTTTCTCTCACATTTCAATGAGTTGAGTGTTGTTTCTGCTCCGTTATTGTGTTTGAATATTGCTGGGTCTCCAACTTTAGAATATCTTGAGATATTATCATTGTTGTAGCATTTTCCTAATTTTGGAACATTACAAAAATTATCCTCTTCGAGGGGGAAACTTCATTTACATTACATAAATGAGAAATTATTGTATGATGCAAATTATAAGACCTCCTTGGTATCTATAGGGGTCTAACAGGTCACAATATAATCAGAGCCTACATATCAATAATAATGTAAGGGCACAAATATAACAATAGTGGGATTCAATGGAGCACAACAATAACAATAGAGGGATTCTATGGGGCACAACAATAACAATATGGGGGATACATGGGAACAACAATAAAAATAGGTGGATACACTAACGATAACAATGAGGGGAATATAGTAGTATTATAGGGACCTAACAATTTTAGCTATAACAATTTAATTGAATTAAATTGCGTTATGGTCATTTAAACTAGTTCCAACTGTTGGAGGTATAACAGCGGGGTACATCTTCAGTGTTTGACTAGTTAGCTGATAAATTAGCCTAAAATAACTCATGCTTGCACAAAATTTGATTTACCCAATTAAGATTGGAGTTGTTAGGTCCCTATATCACTAGTATAGTCCCTTATTATTGTTAGTGTAACCCCCTTATTGTTATTATTTAACCCTTGTAACCCCCATTTTGTTATTATTGTGCCCTTAAATTATTATTGTTAGGTCGGCTAGGATTACATTGTGGCCCACTAGGATTACATTATGGCCCCATGGACTCCTATATATAGAAAGGAGGTTTTGTAAATTGTATCATCCAAGAATTGTTCATTTATGTAATGTATTGGAGGTTTCCCCCTCGAAGTGGCTCATTTCTAAGGCATTGATATCTTTTTTCTTCTCTTTTTGGAGCTGGTTACACAACATTTGGTATCAGAGCTTTGGATTCTAGGGTTTCGCTACTCCAAACAAGTCATTGTGGCATTTTCGCTATAACTTTTTTTCTACGAAGTTTCAAAAGCTGAAATTTTTAGGGTACGAAGCCGAAATCCTGAGGAATATTTTCTAAAAATTTCAGAGCCTGGTTCGCAATATTTTCGGAGATATGATCTGTGGAAGTTAGGTCTTTTTTCAAGCTCCTAAACAGGTCATCGTGGAATTTGCGCTATAATGTTTTTTCTACGAAGGTTCAGAATCTAAAATTCATATGGTGCGAAGCTGAAATCCTGAGGAAATTCTTCAAAAAATTTCAGAGCTTGGTTCGCAATATTTTTGGAGATATGATCTGTGGAAGGTAGTGCTTTTTCAAGCTCCTGAATTGCATCTCAAAGAGGTGATCGTGGGAAAAGTTCAATAACTCTCTCTCTGGGCATCGGATTGGAGTGCCGTAAAAATTGGTCACAAGTAAAGAGACTGTAGTTTCTTTTCTATCAATTTCAGAGACAAAGGACAAAACAGTGACATGTGGCAAGTCGTACAAATTCGCTCTACTGAACCAGTCCATAATTAGGTCATTGTGGGAGATTGGACACAACTTTGTCTTGGAGAATCCAAATCAGGTCAGACCTGTGGCATTCAAAAGAGAATTCATAAGGCTACTTCAGTGCTGAATTTCAAATATTGAAGATCCGTAATCACAGAGATAATACAATTTCAATATCGAGCTCCTCAAAGCAAGTAAAAGGTGTGTATTTTTTTCCCGAATTGCATAAGTCTTGTTTGAAGAATCAAGTTGAATTGATTGCAAGGGCCTATTGTAGAATAGATATCAATATTGGAGTCTAAAATGGCCCCTAAAAAGAATTCAACACCCATTAATCCTTTAGAAGGCTCTACTATGACTCATGAAGACGAAGAATGGCGACAAGACATATCAAAATTACAAGAGCAAGTGCAACAAATTTCGCTCTCGCAAAGAACAACAAAAAATGAAATGGAAGTTTTGAAGAAGGGCATGGAAACTAAGATGGATGGTTTGAAGAAAGGCATGGAAGCTAAGATGAGTGGTTTGGAAGCTAAGATGGATGGCATGGAAGTGGGCATGGAAGCTAAGATGGATGACATGGAAGCTAAGATGGATGAAAAAATGAAAGACAACATGGAAAACATGAAGAAAGATCTAAAAGTAGACATCGAAGGTTTGGGAAATTTGATACAAGAAATGTTTCCTAATGGTGAAAAGATAGTAGAGGAAACTCATGATGAGAACAAAATAAATGTTAATCGTGATTTCATAAACTCTAATGTTGGAGGGAAAAACCACCATATTCCAAAAATGGATATGAGGAAGTTTGATGGAAAGGATCTTGTAACATGGATACTACAGATGGAGCAATATTTTGATCTCCATAACGTGAAAAACATACAAAAGGTACGCATTGCAACTTTACATTTAGAACAAAATACATTTGTATGGTATCGATGGCTTTGCTCCCGTAAAAAAATTGTCACTTTGTCAATTTTTACGGAGGAAATGATAGCACATTATGAGGATACAAAGAGCAACACCTTCTTTAGCCAATTGATAAATCTCAAACAAAGGGGTTTAGTGGGGCAGCACATTGAGGACTTCCAAAAATTGAATATAAGGGTAACTGATATTCCAGAGGAACACAGGATCGATCTCTTCATAGGCACTTTAAAGGATAACATCCAACATGAAGTTCTTGTTTTGGAACCGGATTCATTGGAGAAGGCATTCAGGTTGGCAAGAAAAGTTGAATGTAAAATAATGGCGACAAGGAAGCCTACCACTCAATTCTATAAAGAAGGAAGTGTTGCTACGTCTAGATTTCCACAACCTACAAGGTTGACACCACAACAATTAGAAGAAAAAAGAGCAAAAGGGCTTTGCTACAGTTGTGATAGCAAATACACTAAAGGTCATAAGTGTGCTGAGAAGAAATTATTTTACATAGATTGTGAAGAGGAAGAAGAAATGAACAAGAAGAGGATATACACCAGGAACCAGCCCTAGAAGAGGAAGAAATGAATCCGACCATATCGTGTAATGCACTGGCAGGAATTACCACTCCTCAAACTCTCAAGATAGAAGGACAAATCAAGAAGAAAAAGGTAATAGTGTTGATTGATTCAGGTAGCACCCATAATTTTATTCATTGTAAGGTAGCCAAGGAATTAAATTGTTTTCTATACCCATCACCAGAATGTCAAGTGATGGTTGCAAATGGAGGAACTATAAATTGCTCTGGAAAATGCCATAATATTAAGCTAACCATGGGGGAATATGTATTGACTAGTCCAATGCTTTCCATTCCTATGGGAGGTGCTGATGTTGTACTAGAGTACAATGGTTACAATCTTTGGGGATGGTAGCTTTTAATTTTCAAGAACTTTTCTTGAAATTTTTTTCAGAAGGAAAGGAAGTTGAATTACGGGGTATTGAAGGGAAGCGAGGAAGGATAATAAGCTCTAATGTCATGACAAAGCTTCTAAAGAAAGAACAAAGAGGCGTAATTGCACAATTATGCTCACTAGAAGTTCCGACATAAAAATCATCTATTTCTGCAGATCTCCAACAAGTCTTGGACAATCATTCCAAGGTGTTTGAAACTCCCAAAGGACTCCCACCTATTCGTGATCATGATCATGCTATTCATTTGATTCCAGGAATTGTTCCTCCAAACATCAGGCCTTATAGATATCCTTACTTCCAAAAGAGCTAAATTGAACATATGATTGCAGAAATGTTAGAGGCGGGTATAATTCAACCTAGTCAAAGTTCTTTCTCTGCTCCTGTAGTATTGGTACACAAGAAGGATGGATCATGGCGAATGTGTCCGGATTATAGGGAGCTCAATAAGCTCACCATTAAAGACAAATTTTCCATTCCTATGATTGATGAATTATCGGATGAATTACATGGAGCAATTTATTTTACCAAGTTGGATCTTCATTCAGGATATCATCAAATTAGAATGAAGACTGAAGATATTCCAAAAACAGCATTTCGAACTCATGAGGGTCATTATGAATTCTTGGTCATGCCTTTTGGCCTTACCAATGCACCTTCTACATTTCAAGGGTTGATGAATTCCATTTTCAAACCCTTCCTTAGAAAATTTGTGCTAGTATTTTTGATGATATAGTAATCTACAGTAGGTCTTGGAAGGATCATGTTGAACATGTTGACAGGGTGCTCAAACTATTGCAGGAGAAACAATTATATGCAAAAACATCCAAATGTTTCTTTGGAGTACAAGAGGTGGAATATCTGGGTCATATTGTATCTCACGAGGGTGTTAAATTAGACCCTAACAAAATTAAAGCTATTAAGGAATGGAAAGTCCCCACAACCATAAAGCAGTTGCGAGGATTTCTCGGGTTAACAGGGTATTATCGCAAGTTTGTTAAGAATTATGGGAGAATAGCAGCACCTCTAACAACATTATTGAAGAAAGATGCATTTTCATGGACTCCTCAAGCAACTAAGGCCTTTTAATGTCTTAAAGAGGCAATGTGCCTAGCACCGGTCTTAGCTACACCATACTTCACAAAAATATTTATTGTGGAATGTGATGCCTCAGGAAATGGAATTGGTGCAGTTTTAATGCAGGAAGGAAGACCCATTGCTTTTGAAAGTCGTCCAATCAAAGGAAAGTATTTACAGAAACCTATTTATGAGAAGGAAATGTTAGCAATACCGCATGCACTAAAGAAATGGTGAACTTACCTAATGGGAAGACACTTCAAGGTAAAAACTGATCATGATAGTCTTAAACACTTTTTGGAACAAAGACCATCATCAGAAGAGCAGCAAAAATGGGTCACAAAGATGTTGGGTTATGACTTTGAAATAATCTACAAAAAAGGAAAGCTTAATGTTGTTGCAGATGCACTCTCAAGATTGAATGAAGAGCTGGATGCATTGCTTTGTGCTATTTCTATTATCCAACCAGATTGGATAACCGAAGCAAGAGATGAATGGAAGAAGGACAAAGATGTATGGACACTCATTCAAAAGTTGCAGCAAGATCCTAGTACATCTGATACATTTAGTTGGAAAAATGATTCCTTATGGTACAAATATCACTTATATCTTTGCAAAAATTCCCAACTAAAACAAAATATTCTTCTGGAATTGCACACTTCTCCTTTAGGAGGACACTCAGGATTTTTAAAAACTTATCACAGGGTGAAGAAAGAATTTTTTTTGGGATGGCCTTAAATCTGATATTCAAAAGTTTGTGGCGGAATGTTTGGTTTGCCAGCAGAATAAAGTGGAAACAATTAAGACCCCAGGACTTCTACAACCTTTATCCATTCCAAGTCAACGTTGGGAGGAGATTTCAATGGATTTTATCACCGGTTTACCTAAGTCCGAAGGAAAGAGTGTCATCATGGTGGTAGTTGATAGACTTACCAAGTATGCACACTTTTGTGCATTATCTCATCCATTTAAAGCAAGTACAGTTGCTACTACATTTATGGACACAATTCAAAAGCTACATGGAAACCCAAGGGTTATTGTGAGCGACAAAGATCCCATTTTTACCGGAAATTTTTGGACGGAGTTATTTTCTTGTTTGGGTACTCAATTAGCTCATAGCTCATCTTATCATCCTCAATCTGATGGTCAAACTGAGATAGTAAATAAATGTTTGGAAGGATACCTTCGTTGTTTTGTATCTGATAAACAAACACAATGGGTCAAGTGGTTACCTCTCGCTGAATGGTGGTATAACACTTCCTTCCATACTGCAGCAAAAATGACCCCATTTATGGTACTTTATGGATATCATCCACCATCCATCACATCATCTTTAAGAGAAAATTTGAAGGTTCAAGCAGTGGAAGATCACATCGAGCATCAACAAGAAGTTCTCCAACTCTTAAAGGATAACCTGAATTTTGCACAAAATCGAATGAAACAACAGGCAGATCAACATCGTAGCGAGAGAAGTTTTGATGTAGGAGATTGGGTATTTTTACGGCTACAACCATACAAACAAATGTCCCTCAAGCAAGCAAAGAAGGATAATAAATTATCGCCAAAGTACTATGGTCCTTACAAGATGTTGCAAAAGATTGGTACTATGGCATACAAATTGGAGCTTCCTGCTTCTTCGCGAGTACATCCAGTTTTCCATGTTTCATGCTTAAAGAAGGTTATAGGTGAAAATCTTCCAGTTCAAACAATATTTCCAGAACTTGATGAGGAAGAAAAAATCATATTGGAACTTGAAGCGGTCATGGAAACAAGAACTCGATAGCTACGGAATCGATCAATTTCAGAGTATCTCATCAAGTGGAAGAACTTACCCACCGAAGATTCTACATGGGAGGATGAGAATTTTATACAGAAGCACCCGGAGCTACTCAAGCATTGAGGACAACACTTTTTTGAAGGAGAGGGGCATGTTAGGTCCCTATATCACTAGTATATTCCCTTATTATTGTTAGTGTAACCCCCTTATTGTTATTATTGTACCCTTGTAACCCCCATTTTGTTATTATTGTGCCCTTAAATGATTATTGTTAGGTCGGCTAGGATTACATTGTGGCCCACTAGGATTACATTATGGCCCCATGGACCCCTATATATAGAAAGGAGGTTTTGTAAATTGTATCATCCAAGAATTGTTCATTTATGTAATGTATTGGAGGTTGCCCCCTCGAAGTGGCTCATTTCTAAGGCGTTGATATCTCTTTTCTTCTCTTTTTGGAGCTGGTTACACAATAGGAGTTCAAGGGAAATGTACTATCGATTGAAGAATATTACAAATTGTACAGGTCATGCATGCAGTCAAAGGAAGGCCTAAAGGAATTACACAATTCCATTGAGGAATTTCATAATTAATAGGGACCTTATTCCCAATGAAAAAACATAAGGAAATAGGATCTTGGAGGCTTGGAAAATTGGCTAAGTATTGGCCAAATTCAATCAGTTGGGCAAAGGATAGAAAATACTTGTGCAGGTTGAGAAGAGCATATTGTATTCATCCAAATTATTTGATTAATGTAATACAAATAGTAAGGGGTTTTGAGTAGCTGCTTTCCCCTAGATACATCTCTGTGTATGTGTGTTGAGTCTTGATGCATGTTATTGATTTTTTTCTCTATTATGAATTTACTTCCATAGATTGGTAGAGTATATTTGAGTCTTATGTTTTAGTATATTTCATGAGAAGTTTGAATCTACAATTAAAATTCTACACAGGCATGATGTGAAATCAGTGGAATGGGAAAATATTTTTGAGAAGCAATGATAAGAGTATTCTCTTGCTCATGTCAGATACTAAGGATTCTAAGGGTAGATATTCGAATTTGCAAGTTATATAATAACATGTTAATGGATGCACAGGGAAGACTTGCCAGAACTCAAGAAAAGAAAGTATAATTCAATGTAGTGATTCTTCAGAAGCTTACAAATTTGAAAAAGCAGGGAAGTTCGGGGATTAGTTATGGACGGGAAGAAGAGACAAATGGTGCACATGGAAGCAATTCTCAGAAGGGGTGTAGGCTGGAAAGGGATGATAAAGTGAGGATTCAAAAGTTCATCAATGGGATTTCGATAACATTCAGAGACCAGATTCAGAGTGATGAGTCTCGGTCATTACAAGAATTCATCATAAAGTGGAAGCATTTTTATGACCAGTCAAAGTGCAAGCCTTAGTTCAAGTGCAACTTGAAAGGTGATGAGAAGACA
The DNA here is from genome assembly GCA_034641835.2 of Pinus albicaulis. Classification (NCBI taxonomy): domain Eukaryota; kingdom Viridiplantae; phylum Streptophyta; class Pinopsida; order Pinales; family Pinaceae; genus Pinus; species Pinus albicaulis. The sequence goes on along the minus strand of CM076583.1, from coordinate 866,734,938 downwards.
AAAGGAAAATGGCCTAAGAAGTAAGGAATACCTCAGGATGTCGGTGACAAGAAAAATGTGTCACATTACAAGAAGTTCAATGCAATTGAGAAAGGACATGGGTATTAATCTATGGAACAACAGAATAAATGAAATGTTAAAGAACCATTATGATATTGAACCTGTGGTGGAGATCATCGTAGGAAGTATTTCCCTTTGTATCAGAGTGGCACAGTGGATGTGTGGTTGGCCTCGGATCTATAGTGCTCAGGAGGCACAGATAGTTGGGGATGTAGGTAAGAGGATTAACCAAATCTATGTAGCAGTGGATAACAGGTAGACAGGTCACCAGGTATCCATCATTGATGTGGAAATGGAACCAAAGGGACAGATTCATGCAAAGGCTGAATTAATTTTGCAGTGGAACAAGCTCATGCTTCGAAATCAAGTAACAGAGAAAGTTAAAGTGCGTAGAAGAACTTTTGGGACAAGGAAGCTACATGAAAGATGATTGATCAGATGCAGGCATAATAGGTGGTTTCCAATTATAGCTAAATTTTTCAATGGAATTGGAATCCCTTCAGAGATGATAGGAGCATATGTTAAGTTGCAGGGAAGCGTTTTGGGTACAATAGGGCAAGGTAATTGGTACATTTTTATATTTATTTATGCATTGATAGTTGTGTGTTTATGGAAATATGATGTAGGGAATTGCATGGCAAAAGACACTACCATAAATCTTGAAGAAGGCTCATGCTAAGATTTCACTCATGAACCCTTGGAAGCACTGAGGAACCTTAGGGGTTGATTCATGGTGTTTGTTGAAAGTTTTGGTGTTTTGGTGTTTCATGATTTATTTGTGCTTGATTTATGATTTTCAATTTTGTTGGTGCATGTCCATGCCACTTTTTTTGTGGTGTTGTATTTTTGTTTAGATTTATATGTTTTCTTTATCTTTATTTTATTCTTACCTTTATATTTTGAGGGTCTTGGGAATTGGTTGGGGAAAAGAGTAAATTAATGGAGCTTAAGAGAGTCGAGTGGAACACAACCAGTAATGTGAGGCCCAGATGAAGCATGGTGCATGGATAAAGGGAAGCTGAAGTAAAAAATATGACAATCAGTTGGGTTGGTTGGGTCCATTGGGGTAAATAGACAGTGGTAGGACAGTCATGAAAAAGGTAATTAGCAAAGGTAAAGTAAATGGATTTGAGGTATCATATGTCTTGGCTAAATTGGGAACTTTTGTTATCAATATTGTGCATGTGTTGCACAAATAAAAAAAATTATCTTAACCTTGACCTTATGAACACTAGTAATTGTGTTGTGATCACGATTATGCTAATGTTTATATGTGTGTGTGTGTGTGTTTGCCACTGTCTAACAGGGTTGTTAGGGATCATTCTTATGGAAGAATGATTGTTTTATTTAGGTGAATAACATGAAAATATTCCTAGTTTTATGAGGAATCAAGTGGGAAAAGTAACCCCAAAAGATCTATGAGGTTAGTATCATGTGGATATTATTTTGATATTATGTGCTTATAATTATTCCTATGTTTATGTTATGGAAAGGAAATTCTAAAGGATACATCAATGAAATGAAAGCAGTGTAATTTGTGACATGATGTGACAAGCATGGATAACGTAAAGAGCCACAGACCCGAGACTTGGGTTTTGGATGTATGTAGTAAGGTGTGGGAAATACACTAGAGGAAAGGTTGTCTGGTAGAGACGGTATGGTATCTGGATGTTGTTGTGTATTACATGTTGTACATCTTGTGTTGTGTACATGTGGTATTGTGTAGTCATTGTATTGTGACATGTGTATTAGTTTTGTTGTACTGTGTGTCCATATATGTGTTGTACATTGTGTATGTGTATGTGTTGTGAAAGGGATTGGTTATCGGGATCCCTAGAGGCTGTATATTGGGACAAGAGATTTAACTTAAGGAGAAGAACCTCTAGTGGAGGTTATGTAGGACGTTTTTAGTGTTATAAAATTGGCCAAAATTGTCAAAAAAACATTTTCTACAACATTTGTTTTCGGTAACAGAATTTTTTGCGAAGCTTCTAATGGAATTTCAACACAACTAAAAAAAATAGGGTGGTCGGAGGTTGTTACATATGTTTTTATCATCGGTGCACTAATCAGCTTTCAACACACCAGTACTATAAACCTACCAAGCACCGGGACAGAAAAAAAATTTTGGACATCCCAAGGCATTTAGCAACGGCCCAGTGCGTGTCAGCCAAACAGTCGCACCATGCCATTGGAAGTTGCATGCACCAAGCACTATAGTTGATACAACGCATTGGATCGTCAAGTTACAAAAACACATCAGCGCGTTAAAGGAAAACCACACCAATGCATATAACACCTATCAGACCACCCGGGTGGTAGTCGTCGATAAAGCACACCGTGCGTTCTAATTGGTATTGGTATTTATGTGGTGCCCATAGGTCGTAGAAATTCACCGGTGCACAGTATCACACAAATGTACCGAGCATTCTAAGTGGTATTGGTATTTTTGTGGTACCAATAGGTCATAGAAACACATCGGTGCGCATTAGCATACAAACACACCATTGCACCGTAACTAGCACGCACTGGTGTTCATTTTATATTTTTTAGAAACATTGACCTGTGACAGTGCAATTATTGTGATTTTTAAAAATTTAGTATTCATCAAAAGTCGACACATATCTTATAACACTATTCATATCAATTAAATTTTTATTAGTGCATTTGAATATGATTTTTTGGATTAATTTGTTATATCATATCATCAGATTTTGCATCTCTTCATTATAATATTTAATCAATGGTGTAACATTTCACAGCGACAATGGAGAATGCAATAGAATAAGTGAAAACATATTTTATTATATATATAAGACACTCTTTGTCATACAAAATGGGACAGTTATTGGTATCCCTATGTCTTTCAATTGAGACAATATGTCCATTACATTAAACAAAATGTCTAATTTCAGAGACAAATATTTCAAAAAATACAATGCCTTGATTTGATATTCAAACATATTTGTCATTAATCTTCGCTGGAATTGATGTCACTGCTCGAGCTACTTCCATGACTTGAGTTATTTTGAGGAATGTTTTGTTCACGGTGTTGATTTTTTTCTTCTTCTTCAACTTCCATCTACAAACATAAAAATAAATTATAATGAGTGTATATACATTGGTGAGTATAATGAAAATTGAAATATTAAATAATATGCATCAATGTAAATCAAAAATAAATGTACCATAGCAAGAGTTGACTCATGAACTATACACATTCTTTCAAAACCAAATTTCATGCCATCTTTCAACAATTCATTTGTTGGCACAGTTCCATACTTTGTTTCCTGCAAGTTTTATACCCCATAACAAATCATATATTTTATATAAAATATTCTTTTGTTATTTTAATTATAGATGGAGCTAAGTAAAACAAGATCGATAGATGCTTACAAAGTCCACAATTATGCGTGATATGCCAACATATACTGACAACCCATATTTAACCCAATGTCAATAAATTTGTCCGACGGTTCTTCTTTGTATGTTAGCACATGCTTGAAGACATTCAATGATGATTGTTTTAAAACAACTTAAAATATACAAAAATGAAATCTAGTTAAGTTGTCATAAGAAAGCAACAATTACTCACAAACTTAGATATCAACCTTTTTCTTCCTTCTCGTCCTGTTTTATGTGCTGAATGGGTTCCATTTTATTTTCTTTTCTGCAAGAAAAATAATTGAAAATTAATATTTAATGCTAAATTGTTTATTTATTGTACCTAATCAAAAAATTCAATGATTACATATTACATTTGAAGCATGTTATTGTTGAGATGGCTCCTCGTGTGATACAATTATGTCCATTTCTTTGACCATCTCCTTGTACACCTTTTTGACATTCCTACTAGCATATTTCTGATATCAGCTCGTTCATCCTTTGATTTTTTTCATAATCTTCCTGAAAATGTAACATGACAATAAACTATTTAATTTTTATATTAATATATGAAAAGTAAATATAACAAAAGTGATATCTATAAATGATTTCTTTCTAGAAATATATACATATAATTCTAGAAAAACATTTAAGAGAATATTAATTTTTCATTCCTTCTTCTTCTTTTTTGTACGTTTTTTCTATTAAAAGTCTGATGTGTCTCATTGACCAATTATATAGAAACTCATCCTGTAGTTTAGATAAAATTTGGTTCTTGGAATAATTGGACTGATTTGTGTATTGTAAGTGGAAATAACGTCTATACATGCATTCCACTAGATCCCTCAAAGTTATGTAAAAATTCCCCCCCCTTTTGTTAACCTCCAGCACCACTCCAGCTGAGCTAAGGAGCAATTCATTTTCATTTTCATGTTCTATTTTTTTTTTCTTTTCTTAGAACAACATTCATTTTCTTCATTGTTGGTCCCTGTAGAACATTAAACATATCTGAATTAATAGATTTTTTGAAACATGTTATCTAATATTTTTAAGTATATTATTAATGAAAATTAAAAAAGAAACTCATATTGGATCAATAGTATTTTTTCATTCACCTGATTCATCCTTCTGCAATTTTTCCATCAAGATTTTACACTCTTCTGGTCTTAGATCATAAATAACCTTATCAAGCTTCTTCATTTTGTGGCTCTGCATGATACACAGTAAACGATACATATTAGTTAAACTTACATATAGTTCAAAAATAATAATTTTTGTAAATAATTTACAAAGAACTTGTATTTTTTTCTTTTCTCGATGTACTCTCAGTATTTTTTTTTACTTGATCTCTTGTTAGCCATTTATTTATCAATATGACTCATGTACCATACCATTCATTAATATATTTTATAAATAAATCACAAACTTTTCAGGTAAAAAAAACAAAATCAAGAAAACGATGTGCCTTTCAAGCAATACACACCAACGGTGGTGCGACATGTTCTTATAAATGCATTTCCAAAATAGTAGAAACATTGTATGGTTCTCTCTATAAAAAATGAGACCCAATGCATTATATGTTAACCAGTGCACCGATTAACACAGGAAAATTAATTAAAATCCTCTAGTGTTAGTTTTTGTTGCATAAGATGTCGTGGAGGAGGCAATGCGACATGTTCTTATAAACACACCAAGAAAATAGGGGACCACCATACGGTGCTCTCTGTCAACAAGGAGACCCAGTGCGTTATATGTTAACCAGTGTACTAATTTGTAGGTCTTAACCCTGAACAGAAATTATCTACACACGAATCTTATAACAGAAAATAAACAATAGCGAGAGCATAAAACATAAAATAGATAAACACAGAGATTTCCCCTGGATCCCAAATTGGGACGACCAGCTTGATTTTTCATTATATTCCTTTTAGTGTTACAACACATATATATACATGTCGAAGCATACATAAACCCCAATCCATTAACCTTGTATTAGAACATAACCGTAGTTCCCTTGACCGGATCTACAAAATACCAGGGGTTGAAAACCATCATACCCCAAAACCATGTGAAAACTCATGCACAAAACATGGGTGGGTCCGCATATGAGTGGGACCGCATACCAAAAAAAATTTCGCTGGGGCGCTGCCCCAGACCCCAACAAGGGGGGTTGTCGCCCCCCCTATGACCCCCCTGCTGCGCCCGGCGCAACGTACAGTGCGTGGGGCTAGTCGTGGAAAGAATATAACACATACCCAACATTCTCCCACTTGTTGTTTTATTTCCACAGGGGGCCACAGGAGAGCTTAGTCATTGGACCAATTCTTCAACACCCATTGTTTCTCTACACCAAGAGAACTTCTGAGTGCTCACAGACTTCGTCAATGCATCTGCAACATTCTTCAAAGTGTCCACCTTTACCAGCAACACCCTTTTAGCCTCAACCATATCTCTAACAAAGTGATATTGAACATCAATGTGCTTTGTCTTTGAATGATAAGCATGGTTCTTAGCCAGGAAAATTGCACTTTGGCTATCACAGTCTATCCTTATAGCTTGTTGTACCAACCCCATACTTGAACACAATCTCTACAACCAAACTACTTCCTTGCTTGCATGAGTGGCTGCTATGTATTCTGCCTCTGTAGTTGAAAGCGCCACTTCAGACTGTCTTTTACTCATCCAACTGACTGCACCTCCAAATAGACTAAACACATAGCCACTTGTAGATCTTCTTTGGTCCAGATCTCCAGCCCAGTCTACATCAACAAAACCACGAATGTCCAACATTCTTTCCAATCCTAGTCTTCCCTGGTAGCATAAGCCATAATCACTAGTGCCACGTAAATATCTGAAAACCCGCTTCACTGTTGTCCAATGCTCCTTGCCTGGGTTTGACATAAACCTGCTCAATACTCCCACTGCATGTGCAATGTCTGGTCTAGTACAGACCATTGCATACATCGGGCTACCCACATCACTTGCATATGGAACACGGGACATATCCTCCTCTTCTTCTTGTGTCTTGGGACACTGTTCAGCAGATAGCTTTACACCTACAGGAATAGGAACTTTCACCGGTTTACTATCCTGCATATTGAACCTCTGCAATATAGTCTCAACATACTTCCTCTGGTTTAACTAGAGCTTCCTCTTTTCCCGATCTCTTTTAATTCCCATGCCCAAAATATAGTTTGCAACACCAAGATCCTTCATGTCGAATTTGGAGAACAGTTGGGTCTTCAAATCTTGGATAATTTCTTTGTCATTTCCAATCAACAACATATCATCCACATACAAGACCAAATAAATAACACGGTCACCAATTAATTTGAAATAAACACAGTGATCCTCCTTGCTCCTAGTGAAGCTAAGTCCCCGTATATAGGTATCAAATTTTTTATACCACATCCTTGGTGACTGTTTTAACCCATACAAAGACTTATTCAACCTGCATACCAGTTCTTTCTTACCCTTCACCATAAAGCCTTCAGGTTGCTTCATGTAGATCTCCTCTTCTAGATCCCCGTGAAGAAATGTTGTCTTCACATCCATCTATTCTATTTCAAAATCAAATGCAGCAGCAACAGATAAAAGTAATCTAATAGAAGTAACTTTGGCAACAGGAGAAAAAATATCACCAAAATCAATTCCCGGCACCTGGGAATAACCTTTGCTACCAACCGAGCTTTGTATTTCTCCACCTTGCCTTCTACATTCATCTTCTTCTTAAAAACCCATTTGCTCCTGATGGGCTTCCTTCTAGCCGGCAACTCCACCAGATCCCATTCCTCATTTTTATGCAAGGATGCCATTTCATCAACCATGGCCCCCTTCTATAGTTTTCTATCCTCTGAATCTACTGCCTCCCTAATGGTTCTAGGATCATCATCAGTTATAGTTAAAGAAAAATTTGAATAGAAAGTAGATGAACTATACCTTTCTTGTTGTCTTCTTTCCCGAACTGATCTTCTCACAACTGGAGTTTGTGGCTCTTATTTTTCTAAGTCTTCTTCTGTTATAGAGCATGATTCGTCCTCGTTTAGCTCAAACTCTATCTTCTCAGGTTCCTTTGGTAGGAATTAATGTTTAACAACATATTTTACCTCTCTAAACACCACATCTCGGCTGTACACAACCTTCCTTGTTTTTGGGTTCCAAAGCTTGTAACCCTTTAAACCATCCTTATACCCAATAAAGATGCACCTTTCAGATTTATTATCCAACTTGGTCCTTTTCTCCTTTGGAAAATATACATATGAATCACATCCAAATACCCTTAGATGTGAAAGAGAGGGTTTCTTACCAGTCCATACCTCATGTGGGGTCTTATCCTCCAACGCTGATGAAGGTGATCTGTTAACTAAGTAACATGCATTCTCCACTGCCTCTGCCCAGAATTCTTGTCCTAACCCGGTACCATTGAGCATGCTTCTTGCCTTTTCCATCAGCGTTCTGTTCATTCTTTCTGCAACTCCATTTTGTTGAGGTGTGTATGGAGTAGTCTTCTGCTGTGCTATACCGCACTTCTTACAGAACTCTTCAAATTCCTTCTTGCAGAACTCCCCACCATTATCTGTCCTCAGCGCCTTTATCTTCTTCTCTGTCTGGTTTTCCACCAGAGCCTTAAATTCTTTAAATATATCGAAGACTTCAGATTTCTTCCTCAAGAAATATACCCATGTATTCCTTGAGAAGACATCTATGAATGAAACATAGTACACAGACTTTCCCAGTGATGGAATTGAAACAGGTCCAAACACATCAATGTGCACAAGTTCTAATATCTTGTTCGCCCTCTTAGCAATTGCAAGGAAAACTCACCCGATTCTCGTTTCCCATATACACAATGTTCATAGAAATCGAAATCGAGAGAGCAATTAGACATACCTTCTACCATACCATTTCTATGCAGTATGCGAAGGCCCTTCTCTCCAATATGTCCAAGCCTTTGATGCCATATCATGGTCTTTTCTCCAGAGACGCCTAGGCTTTCCGCTCCTCTTTCAAGAACCACAGAATCATATAATCTATCGATAATGCTGAGCAATTTTGTAGCTTGTACAGAGTTCCAGTCCGAACTCCCCGCATTAATACCAATGCTCCCCGAACCATCTTGCAGGCATCTTTCTCGAACACTGTTTTTACACCTGCATCATACATCTTGCTTACAAAAATCAAATTTCTGGCCAATGCAGGAATATGTAGAACACCAAGAAGTGTTCTAATCCTTCCACCTTGCAGCTTCAGCTTGACCTTTCCACGTCCGACGATTCTGACCTTCCTATCATCCCCTAGGAAGGCATCACCACCATCATATTTCTCATACTCACAGAACCACTCCCTATGTGGAGTCAAGTGAAAGGATGCACCTAAGTCAATCAACCATGACTCATGATCTACATGTGTCTTTGAAGAAGAAGCCAAATACACATCCCCACCTTCATCCGAGGTGGTTTTTGCCTCCGCGTAAGGAGCTTCATCGCATCCCTTTACTCTCTCTCGAGCTTTAGATCTGCATTCCTTTTTGTAGTGTCCTTCCTTTCCGCATTTCAAAGACACCTTTACAAAATTTCCAGAGATTTTAGATCTTCCTCTAGATTTAGATCTCCCACTCGAAACCTTATTCTTGTTTCTATTTTGGGACCTTCCTCGTACAGACAAGGCATCTCCATTTTGACCCTCCATATTTCTCTGTCTCATTTCCTCTGACAGCAAGGCTGAGACAATGTCATCAATATTCAAGGTAGTTGTGTTGCTACCTATTGCAATAACCAGACTGTCCCACGAGTCTGGTAGAGAAGACAACAAACTGATGCACTTATCTTCATCTGAGATTTTAATATCAATAGATGACAACTGACTTACCACCGTATTGAAGGTATCTCGTATGTTTCACAATGAAGTCTCCATCCTTCATCCTCAAATATACAGATTTTTCCATTATGAACAACTTATTCACCAGAGACTTAGATTGGTACAAAGTCCCAAGTTTTTCCCACAAATTCTTTCGTCGTAGCTTCCTGCATACATTCAACAATATCAACTGATGACACACAACCATATTGTGCTCTTAGCCTTCCGATCCAATTTCTTCTAGTCTTCATCTGACATTGTCGTTGGTTTAGTACCTGAATCTACCGCGATCCACTGATCTTTATCCACCAGCAGATCCTCCATCTTGAGCTTCCATAACTCAAAACTCTGACCATTAAATTTCTCAATCTCGTTCCGCTGCTCGCCATCTTTCACCGCAAGAGTCGATCCCGCAGATCTCCCACTGAACAGGGTCTACCTCAGGCCCGAACAAAAAACCCTCAGCAACAAAGGCATCCCCTTGAAGCCGAAACAGCTCTGATACCAAATGTAGGTTTTAACCCTGAACAGAAATTATCTACACATGAATCTTATAACAGAAAATAAACAATAGCGAGAGCATAAAACATAAAATAGATAAACACAGAGATTTTTCCCTGGATCCCAAATCGGGACGACCAGCTTGATTTTTCATTATATTCCTTTTAGTGTTACAACACATATATATACATGCCGAAGCATACATAAACCCCAATCCATTAACCCTGGATTAGAACATAACCGTAGTTCCCTTGACCGGATCTATAAAATACCAGGGGTCAAAAACCATCGTACCCCAAAACCATGTGCAAACTCATGCACAAAACATGGGTGGGTCCGCATATGAGTGGGACCGCATACCAAAACAAAATTCTCCGGGGCGCTGCCGCCCCCCCTGTGACCCCCCTGCTGCGCCCAGCACAACGTACAGCGCATGGGGCTAGTCGTGGAAAGAATATAACACATACCCAACATAATTAACATAGACATAAAATAAAAAATTATTTTTATCAAACAGTATGTGTGTGATGCGCTATAGTAAAATAGCCCATAGGTGTGCTATTTTACATAGCACATTTTTTTAAATTTATGAACCCTATGTAAAATAGCACATCTGTGGGCTATTTTACATAGGGCGCATAAATTTAAAAAAAAAAAATTTATCAAACTGTGCATGCACGGTGCACAATAAAAAAATAGCGCACCAATGCACTATTTCACACAAGGTGCATAGATTAAAAAATATATGTTTTTAAATTTATTTTATCAAATAGTACGTGTGCGGTGTGCTATAATAAAATAGCGCACCGGTGCACTATTTTACACAGGGTGCACTGATTAAAATAAATATGTTTTTTTCTTTAAATCATGCATGGGCCGACATGGATTGGGATCCAACTCTACAAGTCGTCCCACGGGTTAGATGTCATACGCCTATATATATAGCAATACAAACCCTATAAATCTAAAATGAAAATCTCTAATTGTGAATTCATAGAATCAAGAAGAAGCAAGGGCAGAAACAAGAAGAATCAACAGTTTAGCATAAGAATGGATTTTTTTTTCCTGAAAATTCACAGTAAAAATTAAAATTTTTACTTACCATGTATTAAATCAAACAGAAACTGTAAAAAAAATAATTATTACAATATAATTTAACATGTTTACTATACTACAGGGTTTGAATCACCAGATGTTTGAAATTCTGATTCTCTGAATAGTGACGTTGTTCGAAAGTATTTCGCTGCTCCATAGTGCTCTCCTACTCTCCTGCTCCAGGTATGTCTCTTGTGCAAATATCTCCCTGAAACTTTTTGCAAAAATAATGAAATAATGAATATTTTTTACTATTTAAAGAATTTTTTATGAAATTAGATTTCTGAAAATAATTTTCCGCACTTTTTTCAATTTACCACTTTTTTTCACTTAAAAAAATAAAGTTGCATTTTTTTATTTGCGGCTATTTGGTGAGTTTTTTATCTAACTGCACCGGTGTGTTAAGTAATAACACAGTACCGATGCGCAGTAACTAAAATGCACTGGTGCGGTTAACTGTACATTAACACTGATAACAATAAGTCCATTTTTAAGGCACCGAAATTACTTTTAGTTATGTACACCAAAATTTATTGTTGATTTTTCTCAAATGCGGGGAGAAAATATCATAATTATATCGAATCGAAAATTCTTCAAAATTCATCTCGTTCCATAATATTTCTCTAAGTCCATCACAGAGTTCTCCCTATCTATCTCGAGACGTAATATTTACTTCAAATTTTATTTATATTTTCATTATCTAATTGAATTTATTTATTTTATCCATGTCAATAAATTGAATAAAATTAATGTATAAAAATTTGTAGGTTCATGCAGATTTAGAATCGAGTTCAGATACATAAAATATTCAAACAGCTCCAAAACATCAGAAGCTCTTATCAGGAGCAGCATACCGCAAGGCGCATTTGGTAGATGAAAATGGACAATCGCTTCACCCTGCCAATTGTAACATTGCATCTTCTAGCCACAATCCTAGGACAATGATGGTAATAAAAAATTGTTTTGTATATTAATTTAATTATTTCAACGTCAAACCAATTAATCATGCATTGTCGATGTGCTTACTAATTGATATCATAGATTTTGTACTAATCATTTTCAAATGTATTCTTTGAAATTATAAGGATTCTAGCGATGATGAGCGACCTACCTAGCATCTTCCATTGCACCCCACACAAATGTCAAATTGAGAGAAGGTTGAATTAAGAGAAAAAATCAGAGAGGAATGATACCAAGAATGGTTGAATCAACTACCTATTCAATTCCCACTACGTCCAGATTCACCAATTAGGAATGACTACAGCAATAGTAGTTCTTCACAAACTACAAATGGAGGCAATCAAATAGAGGTTGGTTTGGATGATTACTTAAGGGATACGACTACCATGGAGATAATGTTGTTAGATGCATTCCATAAAGATTGATCAGTTAGGGGATGATGCTCATATCGTTGATACCTTTTTCGAAAGCCTTAAATTTGGTTCCACCATCCCTCTCTTTGGACCTAGCGGTTAGTCAAAGTCTACCTAGTTGGGGACAACGATGTTATGTACAACTTGAAAGAAAAGTTTGGCTTGTCACATGCATGTTTCTCGGAAATTTTTAGGTAATTAACCATCAAGTCCTCCATTATATTTTGAGAAATATAATCACACAATGAACATTACAAATGGTCAATTTTATGAACATTAATAATTATATCAGCATTCATGTATATTTAATATTTTCCATGACCAACTACAGGTTATTCAAAGATAAGGTTCTTCCGAGTGATAATGTCTTTCCCAGTAGCTGCGAAGAGGCAAAGAAATTGTTGAAAATTTTGGGTGTTGAGTACATATCATATCATGCATGTCCAAATGATTGTATTCTATATAGAGGAGAATATGCAAACAAAGAGATATGTCCGAAATGTGGGCATGACAGGTATGATAAATCAAAAAAGAAGGGTAAATCATGTGGTCCTACTTTTAAGATATTAATGCACATGCCTATAATCCCAAGGATTCAAAGGCTCTTTCGTTGCAAATAATTAGCTATGTTGCACGGATGGCATGCCTCACACAGAAGTGAGTTGGGAGTTCTGTGAATCCCAAAAAATTAAATAGCCATGAATCATATAGAGGATACATGGCCCGAAAAATTCAAGGATGAAGTACAAATTCTATTACTCAGCATAGTCATGGATGGTGTCAACCCATATTCCCTCCAGAACACCAACTATTCTGTTTGTCCTGTAGTAGTGATCAATAAAAATATTCCCCCATGGTTGTCCATGAATAATGAACATCTTATGTTGGCTCTCATAGTCCCTAGTATAAGACAAGTGAAGAATATGCATGTCTACTTACAACCACTGGTAGATGAATTGAAGGAATTATGGGATGGGATAAATGTATACGATGTATCAAGACCCATCGTCGTAGAGAGGAGTTTTACGTTGTATGGCATATGTGCTTACACGACACGTGATTATCCAGGCTTAGGAGTTTTCTCTAGTAAATTACATGTTTATTGATTTGTTTATATACGTAACAATATTCTTTCGCATATTAGTTATTCAATTTATTGTAATTGTTCTGATCTTCATGATATTATTTAACATGCCATGCATATATATTGTATACAATAATTTTGCAGGTCTTGTAGCAAAAGGGTATTTTGGATGTAAATGGTGTGTACCTTCTATGAAAGCTAGATGGTCCAATTACCTACGAAAACCAGTGTATGAATGCTCTAGGATATTCCTCCCAAAAGAACACCCTTACAAAAGAGTAGCATCCACTTTCAATGGTAAATGAGAGAGAACCCAAAGGCCTCGAATAACGACACCAGCTGAATGGCTAAGAGCATATGAGAGAGAGAAGGAGAAGGAGTTCATAGAAATTTTCGATTCAAATGGGGAGCCTATGTTCGATGATCCAGAATTCTTCGACACCTATGTTGAGAAATTTCCCATTGGGATGAAAAAGGAAATCTATCTTTTATAACCTCCCATATTGGGAGCATCTTCAGATTACCCACTTATTAGATCCCATGTATATATTTAAAAAAAAATCATCTTCTTTATGGAGGCACAGATCATCGAAACAAAGTGACACATTGGATGTTAGGAAAGATCGTATTACTTCAAAAACTAAAAATAAACATTGGCCAAGACGATGAGAAAGTACAGGATCAGGGGCAGGCGCTGGTCCCTCTAATTGGTATTTTAAAGAAGGTGATGTCCCATGGATTTTAAAGAAAGATGATCTTTCTTTGGCAAAGGAAGTTATAATGGGTGTGAGGGTTCCATCTTCATACAGGTCTTCACTTTGGTGCTACTTCACCGTGGATGACCATTTGTTAGGGTTGAAATCGCATGACCATTTGAATCTTCTAAGAGACTTACGTATAAAGTCAAAAGCATGATTTTATTATTTTTTATATTTATAAATTTTATCCCATGCAAGGACCATAAAACATAACTAATTTTGTATATTATTGCATGTGTTTATAACTTTGCAGTTTCATTAAACTTTTTTCATGTGTGGGTGTGTGAAACATGAATTCCGCCAAGACCGAGGACATGCCATATCTAAATTATCTGCATTTTTACGTTGGATCATGTCAAAGGAGATTCATGTGGCTAGCATTCCACGGTGGCATCAAGAGATAGTTGATATTGTGTGTATGTTTGAGAAGGAACTATCGACGAGTTTCATGGACTTGTAGGTTCATCTTCTAATCCACCTAGTAGATGAGGTTGAATTAGTTGGGGCAGTTTCTTTTCGTTGGATGTTCTTCTTAGAGAAGTACATGAAGAAATTGAAATTTTTGTTCCAAAAAGGGCAAAACCCGAGGGGTCTATGGTAGAGGGGTACATATCATATGAGTCTTTCGATTATGCTAATGAGTACATCAAGGAGATCGAAAACATACCAGGTGCGGTGATTTGGGATGATGAAAGGGATGAAGACAAAGGAAAAGGGGAGCTACTCCAAACGAATGGAAAAAGGTTCTTGATAAAGAGTAAGTGACTTATAATTTTTCAAATCTACACAAAGTAAATATTCATGTTGAAACTTTGATATAATGTATATTTTTATCTCATATGTACTATATATCGGTTTTCTTTCATCAAAAAATGTAGAAATTGAAGCAATCAATAAATTCGTTCTTTACAATTCCAAAGCGACACAATAGTGTGTCGCATTGTACAAACAAAAGAGGATAAAATGGGATAGTGACAGGAAATAATTCAAACGGCTTAATGGTAGAAGTGTTCCTTATCCCGATCATTTAAAATAAAATATTCCAAAATTATGCCCCAATAGTTTGGTTGCTGACCAAGTCAGAGGGAAATATGGTGCAATCGGTCATTACCTGGATGCTGAAGAGGATGCACTAAACCTAGGGATTGGGCACACCATCTCGATAATAATATATTTGTGTGCATTTTAAACTTAATAATGTACCTTTGAAATGCAATTACATCTATATTTCATATTTTAATAGTTGGGTTATAATAAGACACATGACTCTATGATTTTTTTAACTTTTTTATAGGTCAATTTGTTCCCATCTATGTGGGCATATGGACACCATTTTTGCACGGAACATGTTGACGATGGACACATGACACAAGAATTTGGAGTGGAAGTCGAGTTAGATCAATATATTCGAGCAAGCCACCATGATCAAAACTTGGTACGAGGGATGTTAGGTTACGTCGGAAAGATACAAGAGATCATTGAAGTGGATTTCTCTTCTTTCCAATGTGTTATTTTTAGGTGCAAGTGGTGGGACACCTTTGATTGGAATAATGTAAAGGAAGATTGCAATAGTAGGCTAATATGTATCAACTCTAGAAATATGTGGGATGAAGCTAAGGAGCCTTATGTTTTCCCCAAACAATGCAACCATGTGTTTTTTTACCCAAATGTGTTGGATAGGGATTGGTGGTTCGTATTCATATATGACCCTAGATCAAAACATATTTTTTGAGAAAAATAGTGTTATCATGCCAAGCGACCTGGAAGATAATGAGGGCGATCATGAGAACCGAGAGTGATATGGCAAATGTATTATTTCATCATTTATATTTATTAAGATGGGTTTTTATAAAGAAGAGGACTTAATTACCTTATAACTAAGACTCTTTTTTTCGAAACATTATAATATGTATTTTCAATTAATTGGTTTGCATTGTGTTAATCTTAAAATCATTTCACTTGATAATTTGCAATTATGTTGATCTCAAAAACAATGGCGTATTGTATAAATTTCTTTTTTATATAATGCCATTTCCTAAAATAATACAACTACTTGATTGCTTTAAATGTGTGTGAATGATATATTCAAAACGTATACTCTTATTTTTGGTATGTAAGATCATAATAAAATAATGATAATTATAAACATGAATTTATTTGCATTATTTTCTAAACTTTATTATGTTACAAAAATTCATATTATTAATCTAGATTTATTATTTTACAATTATTTATATTCATATAAATTTACAAATTTACAATTATGGTAATTTAACAATATTTACGCAGGGAAAATTTTAGGGGCTAATATTCGCATGTGGGCTAATTTTCCATGCTTTTTCCAAAAAAACATTTGCCAATTTACATTTTTTTTCAAAATTGATCCGCCCAAATTTTATGGTATAAAATTATTTTACCCTAAAAATCACCAAAATTCTATATATAGTAATATAAAATGATTATAAAACTAAATATTTTTACAAAATAGCATAAATTTTTTTACAATTTACATATTGGGAACTACTAAGATTCGCCAAGGCTTCTAAACTTTAAGATAAATTCTGATCCTTAAAATTTTCTCTATTTACGGTATACATTTTACTTACAGTAGTAATTATGGTTCAAAAATGACAATTAATTTACAATTTTACAAATTTACAAATTTAAAAATTTTAATAAAATTGAATGGTGACATACAATTACAATTACAAGTTTACAGATATTTTACATATAATTACAATTGAAATTAGAATTACAATTACAATTTTACTATTTTACATAAAATTACAATTACAATATTACAATTTACAATTTTACATACAATTACAATTACAATTTTACCTATAATTACAAGTAGAATTACAATTACAATTTTACAATTTCACTTGCAATTACAATTACAATTACAAATTAAAATTACAATCACAATTAAAATTAATTTACAAATACAATTTTACAATTTTATTTACAATTAAAATTAAAATTTCAATTACAATCATGACATAATATTTAATAAATATCATGATTTAATATTAATAATAAACATCACAATCATGATAACCATTGTACAAACATCATATTCGACTAAAATACACATTCAAATTTGCTAACATCATCTAATCATTGTGATCATGATCATCTAACAAAACACAAGCATTGTATAACATCATCACAACACAAACATCAAATATACATCTTATGTCAAATAACTGCTATCACATATACATCTATCTGCAAGCACATTAAATGAACATATCTAACATGACCTAACAATATAAACATCATGATGAACACCGACATGTAAATTAAGTACATCAACATGAACATAAAATACATGGACTATATATATATATATATATATATATATATATAATGCCAAAAATATACAAACTGCATATAAATGTCAAATATCTGGTGGTACATCAATACTAGTACTAGTCGAGGCCTACTCAGTCGATGGTGCAGCCTCATGCTCAGATAGACAGCGTGCCTGCACCGGAGTTTCTTGTTGATCAGTCGATGGTGCAGTCTACTCAAGAACTGCTTGTTGATGAATCGTCGATGGAGCAGCCTGCTCAAACGTGGATGGTGCAGCCTTTGATGATGGACCTGCCTCCTCACATGGAACCACCTGCTTAGGATCAGGTGCCTGCTCAGGACTATGTGTCTGCTGAGATATTGCAGACTTCTCAGATGATGCCCACTGATCAGGACTGGATGCTCGCTGCTCATCTGCTCATCATGATCTCCATCATGAGGTGGAGGAGGAGGTGGAGTACTAGAATGATGATCACTACCCTCATTATCATGATCATCAGATGAGGCGTTTCTCTGTCGTGCATCTCCATGACACCTACCCCTCCTAGCCCATGTCAGTGCTTTATAAGCTCCAACGATTTGACGCATGAGGGTCAACATGTCACGGGGCAAGCCACTCCAAGGCCGTGTGAGCCTAGGATCATCCTAAATCTCTCTGAATGAAACTAGTTGGACTCCCTCATCAACTAGCAGTTGACAGAGTTGGTCACCCAACTCCATCCTAAAGTTGGTGTCTAGCCTACACCTCAGCCCCGCGAGTATCTGCACTCGATCAGGATCAGGTCTGTCACCCTAATCCTTCGCCTCTGCCATCTCATCATCATCAACATCTACACCTAGATCATTCGGAGGGGGTGGAATCTCATCCCAAACGAATGTCCCAATATCTACAAAATATATAGTACACAACAATATTAATTAGACATTTTCATTAAAAAATTTAATAAAACAAGTTAAAGAACATGTTAGAATAAATTTGATAATTCTAATTAATTAATTACGAAAATAAAATGAAACTATATTAATCTAAATAAAACACTAATATTACCTCTCGTGTCTAGCGACTCATCCTGTGTGAAGACGATGTTGTTACACCCTCGCCAATCCAAATCGGCATACGGACATGCCACCAGAACGAAGGAGTGATCATCAACACTAGATAGAAACTTTAGTGCATCAGGAGATATCCTGGCAAGAAAGTCGGACTGGCCACTCTTGGGCATCATTTGGCCCCACATCTGCATCCGTACATGCAGCATCGGCCTACGAGGCTGCAGAAAAAAAGTAGGCCTCGTCTCTACAAACCTCTCAAAAAATAAACAAAACTCTGAAGCAAAAGGGAGGGTCAACCTCCCACGTGCCTGAGAATGAAATCTATCTAATGTTGTACAAAAATGACGCAAAAAAATTGCAGACCATCTCACATGTCGTGGCGCCTGGAAGAAAGAATCAACATAAAATAAAAGTGGGAAACTAATGCATTTCCCATCGCTGGTATAGTGTGCAATAGTCGTCAACAGTAGTGAGAGGCACCTCACCTCCTCTGCACCAAACGAAGCAATACATAACTGACCACTGGGCACCTGAAAATCTGCAGGAGAAACTATATCATCCCTAATGCATCTCTCATAGAAAGCCAATTGACTCCCTGCTGCATAGCCAACGGGGACATCTAGGAACTGGGGAAAATCCTCCCCTCTAGATATGCCAGTAATAAAATATATGTCCTCCTCAATGGGCGCATACCACTAGTCAGAACTGACCCGGAAAGCTTCTCGATGATCATTCCACCTGAAGATGAGTTGTCCCAATAACCCACTATGGCCCTTCAGGGATGTAGCCTCCTCATAGAAATTGAGGAGGCCTACCTCCCTTAGGAGCAACTGGGTGGTTGTTATAATAGGGCAAGGGTACATAAGTCTCTCCCTCTCTCGTGCCTCCCATAGGTGAATCATGTTATACTGGTCCTCCATATGTTCTTGTTGTTCCAATTGTTCTCTCCTTTGACGTTGTTGAATGTTTCACATATTAAATACATTTTTTTATTAAATGATACATGTATTTCAAAATATATCTATATAAATTTTTTTGAAAAAAAAAATAGTCACGCACCGGTACCGGTGCATACTTTTTTATCGCACACTGCTCTCGGTGTGCATGGATATAAACGACCACACCATTGACGATGAATTATTGTTGGGCGGTGTGTTGACCGAACTATCTACCCTGGGCCGGATAGTTAGGTCAAAGCACCACCCTCTTGACATCACTACATGGTCAACGATGTGGTCTTGTAAATGACCGCACCGTTGACTATGTACTGATGTCAGGAGGGCGATGCGCTGACCTCACTGTCTGCCCCAGAGCGCATATTTTAGTCAACGTACTACCCTCTCGACACTGATGCATAGCCAATGGTGTCATCATTTAAACGACTGCACTGCTATGTAAGTTTTTTTTTAAATCACGATGCACGTTTTAGGTACCGCACTAGACCCCGGTGCAGTTTCAATTAGCATCGTTCGTGGTGCGGCCTGTAAATTTACAAGCAACACCACGAACGGTGCGATTTGAATGGCTCATTTGCATTGCGTAGAAAAATAAATAAATAAATAAATTGGTAAATTTTAAGGTTTTTTACAATTCTAATCTGCTAAAATGTTTAGTTATTGAGAAAAAAGTAAAATACATGTACATTTGTGTGTCGAGGAGGCATATTTGTTGAAGAATTGGAGAAACAAAATTTTCCCACCGTTTTCCAAAATTCAAACTCCACAAGGTGGGCAGTGGATGATAGCAGTGCGTGCAATGGGAGCATCGATGGCAAGGCGCCTCACACAAGAGAAATTTTCATCGGTGCTTGAGAGTTCTTGACCACTAAAGAAGTGAAAATGTGGTTTTTTCTGCTTGGTACTTCGTTTTTTATTTAATCCCCCGTTTTCAAAGGTACGATTTTGAGATAACGAGCGATACACGGGTTTTTGAGACATATCGAGCTTTTTTATGCGTAGCACACCAATGCGCTATAGTAATTATATGCACCGGGTGGGTTTGTACAAAGAGCACAGTGTCTCGGTGTGCCAATTTTTAGCACGCATCGGTGCGTTGTGAGTTAAACGCATCGGTGTAGTGTATGATGAGAAACGTACCAGACAAAATGTAGCCGCAAAAATCTCCACCCGCCAACCTCCTCTAGAGACCATGGCTACAAACGGATATTTGGGCTATTTTTATAAGGGTTTCCTCAAAAACATCCGCTAGATGGTCTTTTCCTTGTAGTGTTTATAGCCCTGTAACAATTTGGTTTCCATGGAGGATCTGGGTTGAGATAGTGGTCCCTGGAGCCATATAACAGCTTGGGTTCCCTGAAGGCTATGGGTTCGATCCCTATAACAACTTGAGATCCGTGGAGGTTGTGGGCTGAGATGGTAGTCCCTAGATCCTTGGACATCTTGGGAAGAGACCAACCTTGAGTTGTTGATATTGAGGGTAGAGGCAGTATAGTCTCTAGATACCCTTGTTTTTTATAATACATAGTGGAGAGAAGGCACTTGCCAGCTGATCTAGGGTGTGTACGTTGTCAAAGAGAAGACAATATACTTCTATATACCCACTTTTTTACACTCAGGATTGGGAGAGAAGGCACTTGCCAGCTGATCTAGGGTGTGTACGTTGTCAAAGAGAAGACAAGGAACTGGGTTCTTTCCAAGTTTGGCAACTGATTCAATGTGTGTATGGAAAGAACAAAGATCAAAGGCAGAAGAAAATACCATTTAAAATATAAGTATCAATATTTCATTTCAGTTTTTTAATTATGCACGTAATCTATGATTATGATTTATGATGGTTGAGTTTTGAGCTAACAGGATGTGATATGTTTATACATGGAGATTTGATCAAGGAGCTAATTTGACTTGTTGTGACAGGAAGTAAACAAAATATCAAGTGTACCTTATTGAAGAGCTATAATTTAGGTATGATTTAAATTTATTATAATTTCTTTTAAGTATATTGGAAATTATGTTCTTGATACAGGAAACCATGGAAAATGCTCGGTTTGGGGTGGTTGGAACTGATTGCAAGATTGTTAGAAGTAGCGACAAAATAAATTGGAACAAATAACATTGTGTTGGTAAAGCATTCAGGAGCAGGGCCATTTTGGGACATTGGTACCTAATAGTGTCCATTGATTTCCATGAGTGTGATATGACTGGTAAGATGGTTTTGAGGAAGGTATATGTCTTAGTGTTTGGACCTTCCAATGCGAGGAAACCTTGCCAAGGGATGGATCACCCAAGGGACTGGGAAGAAGAGAAGGGGATGTCACGGAACTTGGAAGGGGAGTGACTGCATGAAAGGGGGTGACCAGATTGCCCAGGGGACTGGGAAGAAGAGAAGGGAAGGCCAGGGAATAATTTTGTTTCGGTCATTAGCATTTCCAAGTGGAATTAGAAGCACATTTGTAGTGTGCCCTGGAACAATGAGCGGGTCCTATTCAGTGAGAAAAATATTAGTGCAAGGATTGTAGTGCTAGACATTACAGACAGGCTTTGATTTTGGCAGTAGATTCAGGACTTCCTATGAATGAGGTGAATCTTGGTACTACTTTGAGCGTGCAAGTGTGAGCATCTTGATTTCTTTGTTGTTGATGTTGGCATCGTATCCTTTTATTTATTGGTTAAATAAAATGTGCATATGTATATATGTGTATATTATTGTAAATATGGTATCGAACTATTTTATAAAACTCCATAAACAGTATCTTTATTTTCTAGTTGATGCAAATGCGCATAAGCATATATGTGTTGTCATTGTAATATTGTATCAAGCTATGTTTATAAAGCTTCATAAGTAGTATGTTTGTCATGCTTTCAAAAATGTTTATTGTAAATACTGCATTGAGTTGTTCTAATATATTATTATCAGATTTGTTGTGATGAAATGTCTAGTGGAATATCCACGACAATTTATGGATCAAATTCTAAGGAAAATTGGTAGGTTTATGATGTTTGAAATGGCCTAGAGGTTGTGGGTCTCTTTTCAGAACAACGATCTCCATGCACTTCATGTGCTCATCCCTACTCTCATTGCACTCAAATAAAAAAAATTCTAGGAGATCCTTGATGTGCTAGTATAGGTTAGTGGTGTGTAGGTATTGATTTTTGTGGCCTTGAGTAGTCCCCAAATCAGGGACCCAATTTGAGATTGAATCCATGACATTTGAATCAGAAATTTTATCCCACTCAATGTCATTAATTTTATGTTGAATGCCTAAGGGGGTGTATTCATGGAACTGATCAGTAGTTCCATGGGCTTCAACTCGAGCATGGGCATTGTTGAGGATTTCATGACCACCAACTTCACATCTTGGGCAAGCTTGTTGATGGGGCATGTTGAAAAAATGAAACTGCTAACTAGATAAACACATGATAAGGAAAGAGTGATTGTCGAGAGAGAGAAAGGATATATAATAATGATAAAAGAAGACAACCAATAGACGGAAGCCTCGAGAGGGCTGAATTGAAGGTAGAAAAGGCTAGATAACAAGAAAGAGAAGGTACCTGCAAGAAGGATTGGCACTATCAATCACAAATTAAGAATAAACAAAACGAAACTAGCTAAGAATCATTGCAAAAGGAGGCCATATACGAGAGGCATGGTAAGGTTGGAGTATTCATTGAGGGGAGATGACCATCAAAAGAGTATGACGAAGACCAATTTATGAATCTCCCTATGTTCTACAAATTTCCACCACACACCTTTGATATCCAATATCAAGATGAAGCTCATGCAGTTGAACTATTAAGTATCAGAAGAAGGAACCAGGCCAGGATGGCCTAGTCCTTCTGTCTGCTTAACTCGACCAAAGAGACTAAATATTTCTCCAACATGTTGGTATTCTCTAGTTTGGACCTGGAGCATAGTAATTTCACTAACACTCCCCTTTGATCCAAATATCCAATTATATGTGCTTTGGGAGTACCAACACCATCAATGGTGATCTCCATAACCTATTGAGAACTCACTAACAAATAATTTTGAATGGACCTACGCTCTTTTTAACATGATGTATCCTCCACTAGAGTAAATGCTTGGATGATATATTTGATCTAGGAGGGCATCTAGCACCATGTTGTATCACATATTCTCGAGTGTGTGTAGCTATTTTTCGGATCCTCCTCCTCTCTCCTCCTAAGATACCCCCAACGAAGAGCCTTATAAACTATTTAGTCCAAGCTCCATACTCTTTATCTAAGATTGAGAGTTGTCTCCACAACCAAACCTTATACGGTATCATTCTTTTTGGATTCATTACAGATTAAAGTCATCCATTTGTGACCATATCCCATAAATATCATTTATTAATGACCAATTTCTCATGAGTTTGAATAGTCAACATAGTACTTATCACAAACGAGATGCTCAGAGGGATGAAGTAGGATGGAAGTTGATGAAAATAATTAGACAACATTAATCATCACCTTTGAGAATTGCACAAGGTAACTAAGTTTTTTCAAGAATAGTCCAATTAGCACACATTGCATCATGTGATGATCTCATGGGTGAAGAAGTAACATTGAAACTAGTGAAATAAATCGCATAACAACAATTGTCACCTTTGGTACTTGGACCAAGTAACCAAGACTTAAGACTTCCTAAGAAAGTCACTCAACCCAAAATTCATATGGCTTAAAAAGGAGAGGTTTTTTCAATCCAACATTGCATTATATCATCTATTCTATATTAACAATGTATTAAAAGTCATTCATCTATGACCATACTTCATGAACAACATTTATTAATAGCCAATATCTCAAATAATCCACTTGGTATTCAAGTGAAACTCACAAGACTAAAAAAACAAAATTAAAACAAATGAAATAAATTACACAACATCAATCTGACATCAATCTGTCATCTTTAGAATTTGTTTTTTAATATGGACTTCACCTATTCGAAAATTAATTTGGCTCAAACACACCTAGCTATGGAACTTTTATATGAAGTCAAACCTATTTAACTTCTAATATATTTTCAAAATATTAACAAGCATAATGTCCAATAAACTATTCCATCAAAACTATATATATATATATATATATATATATATATTAACTTTATTGATATTAACTCGTTTTTACATTTAAGGGATGAAATAATAATAAATTTTTTCAATTTAGGTCTAAACCTGGGCTTTAAAAAAATTAGGACGTGGACATTGAGATTAAAAAATACATCCCTACATTTTAAATCAGCATATTTGACAAATTTAGTAAAAGCTTATTATTAGCTAAAATTTGCATTTAAGATATGGAATAATAATAAATTTTCTTCCAACTTAAATGCCAAATTAAGTTTTAAAATAAGAGGAGATGTGGGCATCAAATACATATTTTTTTTTTAGAAAAAAACGCTGAATTATAATATTAATAAAACAGTACATATGCATCATAGATCTCAGCAGGAGGATTCCAGCGAGAAAGCCAGTATAAAGCCCGATACAATCTGCTCAATGATTAGAGCACAGAAGAAATATTAGTGGGCTGCCACATAGTTGGGACAAATCAGCCCCAGTACTAATAACACTTACAAGGATAACAGAATTGGAGATTATAATAGATGAAATTTCTATAGATTGTCTCCAACGGCTGAAAACGATAGATGAGGATCGACAAAATAATAGTGAGAAAGTGCACAACAATCCTTTGATACTACAGCAAGATAAGATTAAATGACAAAGGCAAAATGATGGCCTGGAGAGAAATGATTGATTCTGCACGATGATTGAAGGCTCAATCCGATGGGCAGAATAAACTCGCTCGCCTGTACTATTTGGATCGACGCTCGCTTGTAAAAACTTGAAGATCTGGCTCGCTTGATAGATCCTAGCACGCTCGCCTGATATGCGTAGGCCTGTGTATTAATATAAGAACAAATCCCGACGTGATAGAGACAGCCTGTCATAAAAGGCGAACCAGCATCCAGAAAGATATGTGAAATCATAGCCCTATCAGATTACAAAAAGCCTCGCAGCATCTGTCCTCGGCCCTTTCCAAAACCTGTCAAAAAAGCATTGTACCGCTCGCTCATACTGAAAAACATACCTGACATGTACCAAAAACGTTCGAAAACCTGTTATGGAATTGGGATTGTAGATTGCCAGTGGGATAGGCCATCTCTGAAGAGTTGTATGTGCATAATCCCATAATCAGATACCAGTCCTTTCCTGGACAAACCGTCTGCCCTAGTATTGCTTTCTCTGTAAATGTGCATAATGGGAGGATGATCGAGTTTGGACCATAAACATCGAGTCCTATGCAGCCACCCCTGTAGATCAGGCCTCAACATTGACGTATGCCTGTTAACCCATCCTATTATAATCTGCGAATCCCCATATACATGAACATCCTGAATCTGCAGAAGGACAGCCAAACGAAGACCACCCCATAGCGCTATTAATTCCGCCTTATTGTTGGATCCCATTCCAGCATTCCAGTGAATGTGAATCCTTTCACGCTGAGATAATTTAATCCAAGCACCACACCCCATCTGCCCCTCCATGCATGCGCCATCGAAATAGATCGCTGGAATTGCCATCACATGAGGCCTGATGCGGATGGAACAATCAGAAATGGGGAGACTTGGCACAGGCCGGTCATCCATCCAACCAAGGATATACGAATAAACCTGTGAAATCCTGAAAGGCACCTCCTCAAAAATCAACCTGTTTCTGCCCAGCCACACTTCCCATATGAAAAAGAAAGGCAGTGATTTAAATTTTCCCCTCAGACTGTCCCACTCCTTGGCAACCGACATAAAATCTTCCGGAAACCATGCTGGGCCCATGAAATGATCAGCGAAAAGCCGCCATAACTGCATGATAACCGGGCATCTGAAGAAAAGATGATCAATTGATTCATAATCACCACAGCATATGTGGCATCTAAAAGGCCCCATAAAACCCCTCCTACTCAGATTTTCTCCCGTGAGGATCCTGCCCTTCCAAACTAGCCACCCAAAAAGAACGATTTTAGTGGGGATTTTCCTCTTCCAGAATAAGCAGAATGAGGCTGTCAGTTGATCCCTGTATGAGGCCACGTTCAAAATACTGTATATATCTTTTACTACAGGCGCCCCCTCATGTATAGGGCCATCCCATACAATAGAATCCCCGCCCGTGTCCCAACTGAAACCCGCAGCCCTGAAATCGTCCCTAAGAGAGTCCCATTCCAACGAAACATCCGATGGCAGCCCAATCTGAAGCGCTGTTTTAAATTCCGGTGAGTCATAAGACCAGATCCTGATAGTCTGCGATATGAAGTTGATGCCTCTATGTGATAGGCAGTGTACCAGCCTTGGGGATGGCCCAACATTTAAGGGAAGCCCGATAATTTTGTGGAAAGTGAACGGGATGTCACCCCCGTCCCTAAAAAGCCATGCCAGCCTATCCTTAACATGGCAAGTGATCATCATAAAACTTCTCCATATCGCCGAAATATGCCTGGGAGTAGGAAGGATTGAGCCTAGAATTTGATTCAGTATGCATCCCCGAACATATTTACTCTTGATCACATCCTGCCATATTCCATTACCCATCGTAGCCTTCCAAAAGGACTTGATAAGCAATGCCTTGTTGAAAATTCTCAAATTAAGAATGCCCCATCCATCGTGTTGTTTAGACCTGCAAAGAGTCACCAACTTGCAGAGATGAATTTTCTGTGGCATGTAGGCACCACCCCATAAGAATTTTTCCATGATACTGTTCAAACTTTTAATGATACCATCCGGGATGTAGAAAAGATGGCCCCAGTAGACCATTGTCTGAGATAATACCGCTTGGATGAGAATAAGCCTTCCCCCTAACGAGAGCCACCTGTGAGCCCAACCATTTATCTTTCGGCGGAATTTATCCACCATCCATGTCCAATCCTGATTCTTATACCCACAGGGTTTGATTCTAAAGCCAAGATAAGTAAAACCACCGGCAGCCTCCTTTAAATCCATCCCCATGAACTCCGCTATGAACTCTAACTCCATTCTGTCGCCATGTTCGAATATAATAAAAGATTTGCCTTTATTTATTGAGAGGCCTGTGGCCGCATGGAAGCGATAAAACATAATATGAATGAAGAACCAGTGGTTTCGCTTCAAATATCCAAACAGAAGAAGATCATCAACAAACAACGAATGTGTGCATGAAACTTCACCGGAAAAAGAAAACCCCTCAATGCAACCCCGTCGCTCCGCATCATGCATAATACCACTGAAACTATCCATAACCAAGATAAAAATCAACAGAGAGAGCGCGCAGCCCTGTCTTAAGCCTCTCTCAGCAGCGAAAAAGGGGGTGGGAATGCCATTAATAATTACTGCATATCTGACCGTGGAGATGCAGGACATTATCCATCTAATAGTGCTAATGGACAGACCAATCTTCATGAGAACAAGCCTAATATATGACCAGTCTATTGAATCATAGGCTTTATGGATATCTATTTTCATCAAAATAGCTTTCCTTTTCTCTGAATGAATAGACTGAAGAACCTCTTGTGCAACTGCGACAGCATCATGGATGGACCGGCCTTTTAAAAATCCATATTGCTCTTTAGAGATATAATCTGACAAGATACTTTTAAGACGTTCAGCAATGATCTTGGATGTAATCTTGTACAAGGTATTGCATAGAGCAATAGGCCTGAAGTCCGCAAATGTTTGAGGCGTGTCCGATTTAGGAATAAGTGCAATGAACGTAGAATTGAGGTTAGCCGGCATTCTCCCCCTCAATCTAATGTTCTCAATGATCTGTGTCAGTTCGCCTCCCATCAACTCAAAGAAATGGATGAAAAATTCCGAGGGCCAACCATCAGGCCTCGGACATTTGTCTAGAGAAAATGATTTTAGGACCTTGAAGACCTCATTCCCGGTAATCTCTTTATCCATGGCCAGTATGGCATCCTCATCCGACCCTCTTTGAACATGCTCTAAAAGCCACACCTGCTCCGCATTGTTTATGCAATCCTGCTTCAAATAGAACGCGGAAAAATATTCCAGTGCTTCATTTTGAATATCTTTAGTAGTGAAAGCCATTGAACCATCCTCCCGCTTTATACTCCATATAGCGTTCCGGTTCTTTCTTCCGTTAGCATACTTATGAAAAAATTTTGTATTCAAATCACCTTCAGCCAACCAAGTCATTCTGCTCTTCAGCCTCCACGTCGTCTCCTCTATCCTAAGGATCTCCCTTTTTCTTTCCCCAAGTCTAATGAGCACCTGTAATGTTGTCTGATCCGGAGCTTGATTGGAAAACGAGGATATTATCCTTTCCATCTGTCTCTGTATATCCTTAAATTCCTCCTTTAGAATCATCTTCTTATGTCGTTCCCAATTCTTTGAAGCCGCCTTTAGTTTTTGTAATCTGGCATGAAAAGAATCCCATCCACCCGAAGACGACAAGTGACTTGTCTCTCGCCAAATCTCCTCCACCAAGCCTGTATATTCGGCATCCTCTAGCCAAATCCTATTAAACTTATACGGACGGCCACCTACCGACTGGTTGTGTGACCATGACAATGAAATTGGCAGATGATCGGAGATATCCGAAACCATTATCATCGATCTAATATTCTGGAAACTGTCCATCACCTGTTCTTTCACCAGCACCCGGTCGAGCCTCTTCCCTATATAGTGCTCTCCATCCCTCTTGTTTGTCCAAGTAGGCGCCATAGGATGTGGCCTGATATCCTTCAGACCTTGAGTGTAGAACATGTCATTTAGATACCCTGCGAGTGGGTCCATACGAGCCTTACTGCCCCATATCTCATCGGCATTGAGCGTTGAATTTAGGTCGCCCATCAATATGAGGTTTGGGAGGGATAATATGCCCGATACCTGCATTCTACTCCAGAAAGTCATCCTGTTTACATATGGAGCATATATATTAATGATATTGAAATTACCAGACATGCCTCTAATCCGACCGTTTAATAGAATGCCGCCAAAAAAACTATATGGTTTGAATGTGGCCAAATGAGGATTCCACATGGCTATCAGACCTCCTGAACGACCATCTGAACTAATCGTTGTGACCTGCCAGCCATTTCTTATCTTCAAAAACACATTAATAACTTTGGATCGTGTGGACATAGTTTCTTGTGCCAAAAAGACAATCGGGTTCCTGTCATTAAAAAACTCCTTTAGGCAAAGTTTTTTAGGGGGCTCGCCCAAACCCCGCATATTCAGCGAGATGATGTGGTTCATGATAGTGACTTCCTAGGATGGCTTGCTCTAAGCGCCCTGTTTGTGGCATCGGCTCCATCATATCCCCCAATTGGAACATCAGACAGACCCCTATCATCATCCGTAAAGAGAGAGACAGCCTTATACTTCCCTTTTTTTAATCTGCAAACCGCCTTTGTCTTCTTTTTGAGCGATACAATAGCAGTAGATAAGCCTGAAGAGTTTTTTGTTGGACTAGGGATAGGCTTATCAAAAACCGTTAAGGCTGCAAGGTCAAGATTGGGATTCCCGAACAGCGAATCAATGTCGCTTCCAATGGAGTTCCTAGGGGAGTCATATGGAAAAATGGGACCAGATTTGTCTGGGAAGGACTGTAAGTTACCCTTTTTAGCCCCATAGGGGAAACCTTCATCTACCAATAGGCCTGTAGCAGATGATTCCCCCCTATTAACTGCCGGCCTATACAGAGGAAAATCATTCTCAGGAGAAGACCTATCTTCCGAATGTATGGGAACCATGGATTGTAAATCATCATTAAAGGCACTAGACTCCAAACCTAAAGGGCGGTCTAATATGGCCTCATTTGGGGATACTATGGGACAAGGGACCGGCCCATCCTTCTCCACCGAATTATTAAAGGGGATTTGATTTGGCCTATTGACAACTTCCGGTCGAAGGACCCTAAACAAATTGCGCTCGACAGATGGGTGGCTTGCAATATTAGAGGGAAGCATAGAATCAGAAATGGCTGGTTCCTGTTGGAACACATCAGAATTGTGTTTCTCACCATCATGGGAATCGAATGGAGACATACCTTTTTTTGCTCCACGTGAGAGGCCCGCCCCTTCGCTGCTCCATCCAACATCGCCCTCAATCTGATAACCCTGTCTTGCCTTATGAATGCGCATTCTGAAGGGACAATTATCCCGAAGGTGTCCAGTCTTATGGCAAATCAGGCACCTGAAAGGAATGCCCCAAAAATCAACCCTTTGGCGATGCCTTCTATTGCACCATATCAAATCAATGCCACCCGGCAAATCCCCTTTGTAGTTAATCTCCACCAGGATCCAAGCGATCCTCTTGTCTGCAGAACCCACAATGCTGGGATCAATATATTTGGTTGAGCCAATAGAGTCACCTATAGTGCGCAATGCCTTGATGGTCCAAAACTCTAAGGGAAATCCAGGTAGCTTAACCCATACCAACTTACTACGTGGGGCTTCCAACACCGGATTAAAGCCAATATACCATGGAATAATCTGCAGAAAACATATACCTCTAACCCAAGTGCAATCAGTAACCTTATGAACGTCCTTTTCATTCATGAAATGGACGCTAAACCATCCATTAATTAGTTTACTAACAATAGGAGTATATCCTATAATTGACTTCCATTTCCTGTACACCCAAGCAGCAGAGTCATAATCCTCAGAATCTAGAAAGACCCATCGACACACAATAGCCCTCCGCTGTAGACTCGTCACTCTGATACACAGGTCCTCATAGTCCAGAGGAACCTCCTTAATCTCCATCCTTTGCTTAAAAATCTTCCGTTTGCTTCTGCGTTCTCTTCTTTGATTATGAACTTTTGAACCATATTTAGATTTAACATCATATGTGCCAACTAGCCCCTGCTTGATGATGGCATCGTCTACCAAAAAGTCCTCATATGGCATGTCATGACTAACGTGCAACCTTTCCGCCATATTATCCTTAGATCCTTTGTACACACAATCGGCACCTACTCTTACGTGTACATATTGCCGCCACCTTCAGAGGATGTCAGATCGATCTTTTTTACTTCGGCCAGATTGAGTGTGATGGAGATCGACTGTATCAACTTACAAATGATGATAGCCTTTGAAGAGCGTTCCTTCAAATTGATCTGAAATAAAAATTCCCATCCTATTAATCATCCTGACAAACATTCCTTCCCACGTCACTCCATCAATTTTATATACTTATTGTGCAGCAAGGACATCAGGAGGACCATAATTAGATTAGATCTTATGATCCAAAGTGGGAATCCCCCACATCTATTCGCACACTAATCTGGAAGTCCTGTTCATCTAATCTGACAATATTACCCACCCCCCAGACTCGAAATAAATAGAATGTTCCTAGGACGATGTGAACATCAGGCGATCCATAAATAGCTATAATACCATAGCTAAAATATCCATCGTCCCTTGTCTGAATAGGACATATCCTTATAATCCACTGCCTATTCCATTAAAAGATCCTGCAAAATGTTCTGAAATGGCCTGATCGAATTATCTGACATCCCAGTGACCCCGAGATTTTCAAATTCAAACTTCTCACGTCGGAAAATATCGCCAGAAAAAGCACCACCTTCCTATACCTGGCAACAGCAGCAGAAACATCTTGGAATCGACCACCACCTTCTAAATAATCTAAAATGAGCACTCTTGCAGGGGCGAGACACAACTATCCGATCCTTGAACCAGCGCCAGATAGCCGCACCAAAAAAGATGTCAGCTGTATCATGTGTTTCAGAGAGACTGGAAGTGGATGAAGCCTGTTGACCACCTGCGTTGGATTCCATAAGCCTCTATGGACATAATACCCCTAAAAAAATCTCCCTTCGAGCAAAGACAAAACGATGAGCGAAACCACCAATAGCGACAGATACCCCATCAAGGTTCCAGCTACACACCATTCGCTAACCAGAAATACACCCATCACATAACAAAAGCCACCATGAAACAAAACTCCTCGTCCACCCCAGGTACCAGTTAACAAATTCCAGCCCTTTTACACAAGCCACCATTAACAAGCCTCAATGGGTACCAGCTTGGTAGACCCGGATATAACCACTGGGAGCAACAAAAAGTTCTCATAGGTTCCAGCTTGTTAGATGATTAATATTTCCGTCATCTCAGGCGAAGCCACTCAATGGAGGATATATGTCCATTTGGGTACCAGCTTCTGCCACCTTCATTTGACTCCACCCCTTCCTACATACGCCGCCTATTAAATCATCGCCATATCTCTCGCGCATCACCAATTTTAAATACCATAACACCATGTGTCGCTGCAAGCTTTTAAGAAGACGTTGTGCTCAAGAATGCCCATTCGCTCCCTTCATGCATGCGATCTCTTCTTCAAGGTTTCTAAGTTCATTTCAAATACATAATTACAACACATTTGATAAGTTTTAGTAAAGGCTCATTACTTAATTTTGCATTTAAGATTCAAAGTACTAATAAATTTTCATTTCAAAATGAAATGCCAAATTAAGTTAAAAAATATTAGAGATTTGACAATGAAATTAAGAAATACATCCTTACATTTTAAATAAATACTATTATTTGAGAAATTTGGTAGAACCTTTAAATGAGTTCAAGCCATGGAACTAGTAATTACTTATAGGTATGTTATCCAAAGAATATATGGTGATATGATTCGATTTGTGAGTCATAAAGTGATTGAATTGGAATTAAAACCTTGATATGAATGTTGGTATTGAAACTTTATATTTATTTTGAATTTTTTTAATATAATTGTGTAGGAAAAATGTTATTATTATCCATTAATATCATTTTTTTAATTTTTTATATATTAAATAAAAGATAATTAAAATTTATTTTTGATTTTAAATTATTATTATTAAAATAATTGTAATTTTGAAAATGTTGTAATAGAGGATATTATATAGGAGAGGCTGAGGGAAAATTTGGATTGTGCTTGGGTTTCTACATTTTGTTTTGTGTGACGATGTTTAACGTGCTACTTGGTGGGATTGCTTCTATTTTTGAGGTTGCTGCATCGAGAGGTGTTCTCTGCTTCATCTATGGAGTTGTCGATAGATTTCTAACAATTTTGTGGAGGATTGGCCCTCCTCTCTTGTCGAAGGGGTTGAAGTCTCTCCAAGAGTATAATCGTTGATTACCAAGTCAGAGTTCTATTATGTCGGTGTTCAATGCGATCACACACAAAAAGGTTTTCTTCGAGATCCTTTATCCCTCTCGCTATGATTTATAAAGTATGCTTTGTTATACGAGCAATGGAGCCATACCAAATGCCATATCTAGTGCCCAAATTATTGTATTACCCACAACAGTTTTGATTCACCTATTGGGGTTTGTACAACTTGTCCTCAATATGTGTTGGAGAAGAATAATTTTCATATTTTAATAAAGAACTTGTGTGGGAAATCATGTCTTCTCTAGACTAGAAGTTATGCCTTTGTCTTATTTTTTAAAGCAGACTTGAGGATAAAAAGGGGTTTACCAAAAAATTTCCAATGTCTTCAATTTGAAGGGAAGGTACTTTAAGATTCATCATAGATCCAAGACTATAAAATCAAAAAGGAAATCAACTTAATCTTGACCTCAAGGTTGAGAGGAGGAACCCTAGGAACTAGTGCTTCGTGTCGTGGGAATACAAATGGTCCATCCTCTTTCAAAGATGTTATGAAAGTGAAGTCTCATCCCTAAGTAGAACAACTTGAAAGCAATCCAGTCCCTACATTGTAGATCAAATGGAGAAACACTAACCATGGAAGTAAACCTTTGAAGGTAAATTTCTCTTCACAACTCTTCAATCCAAGACGATTATCTAAGTTTAATGGATTCTAATCCCAAATTAGAAGCCTTACACTAGTGGATTTTTTCCTCTGGACACCCAACTATGAAATTTATTTATGTCAAAGGATTCTTCATAGTATAATTTGATATACGTAAAGATTTGATTTTCTCTTAATGAAGGGCCATAATTTTGGGATAGAGTTGTTCTATATTACCCCATGTTTCCATATTTTGATGCAACAAATATTATAGTCACAACATTACCGGGTTGGGTGAGACTCCCAAACTCCCTCTCTATTTTGGCACCATCGTGTCCTAGATGGCATTGGAAATACGGAAAGTTCAAAAGAGGGACTCGAAAGAATAGTGAAAGATATTTTTACCTTATGAATTTGTGTGAGGTAGACCCCAACAAATGTTTACAAGATCACATTATATTGAAACATAAAATTTTCAATAGTCCCAAGCATTAGACTACGGGAATATAGCATTATGAGGCCATTACTTTTCAAATAGGAATACAATGTATGCACTAAAACAAAAAAGAATCAAAAAAGTGGCACACAAGCCAAAAGAATGACAATTTACAAACCTTCATCTCTTTGAAGCAGAGGAAGAAGAAAACTTGAAGAATAGAGCAAAAGAAGATGGGGGTACTTGTGATTAAAACGAAAATGATACTCGCCATCAGATCATGATAGATTCAACATTAATTCAGGAGACAGACACCAGCTAAACATGATACACAAAGAGGATGGCACGGTGGGTACAAAGCGTGTCCACGTATCATAAAGCTTAGATTTGGACAAAGAGCATCCTATAGAGACATTCATGAGCAACATGGCTCTGGTTCCAGTGGCCACCAAAGCAAGGATATGGAAAGAGGTCCAAAAAAATAAAGGAAAGAAGGGGAATATTTTTATATCACTTGATCTTCCCCTTTGTATAATATTTTTTCTATTTATCCTTTTTAGTTTATTTTATCCACTTCAAGGCCAATTTGGCCGCACTTTCTGAATATTTTTAAGTAGTGAGGTAGATTCTTGATGAATGCACATGTTATGCGTGCATATACAAAACATGTTTTCTTTTCAGTTATGCATAAAAATACAATTTTTTTTGGAAGGAAAAAAAATTATGATTTTTAAAATATAAATTTAAAAAAACAAATTATCAAAATAAAAATAAAAACAAAAATATTATATTAAAAAATTTGGTATATCTATTATAATTTAATTATTTTTTTTAAATATTATATATCAGCTTCATATTGAATATAAAAGAATTACACATCTTCTTTACATTAAATTGTAAAAATACCATTTAATATAATCACTAAATATTATTATTTATTTAAATCAATATTTAATAAATAAAAAAATTGTTTCTGGGTGATATTACAATTAGCATAAAACATGTCGGCAAACTCTTGGGTATCTAAGTGATAAAAAACAGGTCTCACTAATTGAATCACATATATATATATACTTTTTTTATAATTATTTAATTATAAAATATGTAAATATACAAATAATACTAATACATTATATTTAAATAATTATATATATTGTTACATGTTGCTACTCATTTTATTATTATTATTATTATTATATATATATATATATATATATATATATATATATATATATATATATATATATATATATATATATAATTTTTATTTTTATATTATTTATTATTTATTTCATTAAATTTGTCTAGAAAAACCGTAAGTGAGAAGAATTTTAAAGATTGGTAAGGAGAAGCAAATCGAAAAGCTCTAATAATTTAGATTTATATTTGTTTTTCAACTTAACATTTGCATATTTATCTTTTATATTTTTAACATTTTATATAATATTATTCATTATAAATACATTTTATAAGTTAATTGGGTTTACCTTTGTGGTTGAGAAAAATTGTTGTTATCTTCCCCAAATCTATAAACATTGTTTTACTCTTAAATATACCTATGGGTAATTTATTATTTTTATACATCACACTTCCTATTCATAGACAATATTTTACTCTTTCAAACTTGAAAGGCTCATAACAGTTATTCCATCAAAAACATTTAGGACAAAGTAGAATTGGCAATATGTATGAAGATCAATGTGGAAAAGTCTATTATTGCATGGGCCTATGCATGGCTTATGTCCCAAATTATTTAAAGAATATTGCTCCTAGATTTTTCACCTTATTTGCTTGGGATCTAAATGATGGATTAAAATATCTTGGTTTTTTTTCTAAACCAAATGTATATCTTAAAGGCAATTAGATATTGAAAATGTAAAGTTGGGTTACACTTTTGCCTTTTTTTGAGAAAAAAAATATAATTTTTAGAAGTTCTTCAACTTTCTCCAAGCCAAAACAATGTTTCTATTTAGAATTTCATTTTACGATAAAAATAAGACTTGTTAGAAATTTTATTAGCTTTCTATTACTTTTTTTTGGAATTTTTTTATTCACAATCAACTTAACAATCCTTTGAGTGTGTGTTCTTTGACAATCAAGGGATTCATAAAAATTCATGTTGAGAAGCGTTGGTGTATTCTTTGAAAACTTGGTGTTTTTGAGAAAAATCATGTGTTACGACAATGTAGACAAATTCTACTTCAGTAGTTATATTTACAAAACTAGCTGATGCATATCATAATTACTAGAATTTTTTGAACTGAACCAATACGACAAAACTGCATATTTTGAATATGTTTCGGTCTACGTCAAGTTACTCAACATATTAGTTATAAACTAAATATCTAAAAACTACCAATTACAGACGACGGACCAATGTAATGCACCATAAATTTTTCAATTTTGTTTATAGTGTATTTTTGGAGATACATAATTTTGATTTCACTGAATCATAATGACCTTAAGAGTTTTTTTACACCTATTTTATTACAAAATTAATTAAAATTAGTATTTAATACCTATGGAATTTCATAAAAGTTATATCTCCTAAAAGTAGATTGAATTCTACAAATGCTAGTCTTAGTTCTGAAAGTTAATTCATAAGATTTGATGGAGTTTAACCATTCCAAAGTTGAAGAAATGTGTTCAGAGATGAGTTGCAGCGTAGTTGCAGACGTTTTAGTTTGGCCAAACTTTTGTAGTAGTTCGGCCGAACTTTTTTAGTCACTTCGTACTGTTAGTTTTAACGACAAACAAAGTTCACTCAAACTTTTAACAAAAGTTTGGCCAAACTTTTGCTTGCAAATTCCGTCAGCTGGATAAAATTCGATAAAGCCCCTAAAAAAAAAACAAATTTCGCTACTCTATAAATAGTCGAAAACCGAAACATTATTTTCACACATTTCTTCATTTGGGTTGAATTTGCAAAGGAAATTTTTAGGTGTGAATTTGCAAAGGAAATTTTTTGGGCTGAATTTTGAAAAGAAATTTTTTGGGCTGAATTTGCAAAGGAAATTTTATGGGCTAAATTTTGAAAGGAAATTTTTTGGGCTGAATTTACAAAGGAAATTTTTTGGGCCGAGTTCTGAAAGGAAAATTTTTAGGCTGAATTTGCAAAGGAGATTTTTTGGGCTGAATTTTCAAAGGTTTTTTTGGCTTAATTTTCAAAGGGCATTTTTTGGGGGTATTTTTTTAAGTGACAGTTTTTTAGAGTAAGTGTTTTGGGTTGAAGTAAATATTTTATAATGATTTTTTGAATTTTTTTCTAAATTTTTTGAGTGAAATCTTTTTGCAGGACTCTGAATGAAATATTCAGAGCTTCATTTTTAAAAGACATTGTTTTGGCGGAATTTTTAAAGAGACTTTTTTTTAAAGTAAGTGTTTTGGTTTGAAATATGTATTTTGTACAAAAATTTTGAAATGAGTTTTTTTGAAATTAAATCTTTTGTGATGATTTTTTGAAGTGATTTTTTATATAAATTTTGGTAGTGAGTTTTTTTTGCAGGATTTTGACGGAAATATTTTTAGCTTCATACTAAATTATCATGAGAAATCAAAGAAATTGCAAGAGAAAATATGATCTAACAAGAAACCCTGAGTCTCATAGAGAATATGGGAGAGAATATCGCAAAAAAAGAGAGAAGAATGCTCAAATATTGAAAGGGAAAATCAACCTCAACTAGAAGTTGAAGCAAGTATGCAAATGTAAATATTATAAATGATATTTAAAATTTAACTAGTGTATTGTGAAACTTAATTTTTTTTTGATGAACTAATTTGAAAAATATTTTGCAATGTAAAGAGAGAGAGATATTCCTCATAACATCGATGATGAAATAGAAAAATTTGAAAGAGAAAGTGAAAGAGATATTGAACCAATGATTGAAGATGTTGAAAATGTTGAAAGAAATTCAAGTGAAGAAATTGAATCACTAGGTATGTATATATATGTTGAATGTGTAGTATTGAAATTATACTTATTTAATAATTTAATTATTTATTTACTATTTAAACTCATTTTGTACATTTTATTCTCATATGTACAAATGAACTCAATATCGATGATGAGATGTTAGAAAATGTTGACACTAACACATATGGAGATAAAAAAAGCTGACCATGTTATACGATATCGTGTTAAGCGCATTATTGATATGTTATTCAAGGATGAAAATGTGGCATTTCAAGCCCAAATTTTGAGAAGTCTCTTAACGTCAAAGAAATTAAAAAAAGCTACGACTCTATTGGGTATTCGAAAATCAACAAAATCTAAAAAAAAAATGAAGGAAAACGTGATACAAAATATAAATAGTGCTCTAAAGTAAATTGGAAGATCTAGAAAGAAAAGTGATTTAGATGCACGTAGAGCAATACAAATTGCAGTGGTTTCATCAAGTACTAAAGAGAATCGTTTGGTAAAATATATGGCACAAGCATTAAGGACCTCACGAAGAACATTGCACAAACTTCAGAAATTTCGATTTCAAATAGATGTAAATGATGAACTCGCTTGTTGGATAGTTATTTGTAGGCAACCATACAAATATAGACTTCGAGAAGATGTTTAAAAAATAATATATGAATATTGGATGAAAAATTCACGTGTTTCACCAAAAGCAAGGGATGTGATGCGATGAAGAATAGCACGAAATCAGTAAGAAGAACATGCAAAACATATATTGGCCACCACTGAGATAGATTTTTTCAACAGTTTTATAGAAGAGAATCATGAAATTAATGTCTCAATCAGTGCTTTTGTGCAACAAAAACCATGGTATGTTAGACCTATCATTGTACACGACACTTGTTTTTGTCGTTGTCATGTGGAATTTCAGTTATATTATGACACATTCCTTAATTTTGGTAAAACAAATTGGAAAAATTCACCTCCTCCTTCCACTTTCCATGGTTTCATAACCCAAATTCTATGTGCAAGAGAAAGTCATGAATTATTTTACCAAAAGAAATGTTTTGGTGGTAAAAAATGTAATCATTGTGGAAATTTGACTTTATTTCACAAAAAATATCCTATTGATATAAATGATCAATCATTGTCCAACATAAAAGTGAAATGGAAGAGATATGAATATATTCATACATCGATTGGTTCAAGTAGTACTATAAGTGCTAAAAGGATCAATTTACAAGAAGAAGAAATTTTTGTGATAGAGTTTTTGAGAAATTTTGAGGCGGAAATTTATAAATACACCAAGCATTCCCATAAAGCTTGATGGCAGGACTTGCAATTCAAAAAATCCCGTCAATTTTTTCC
Organism: Pinus albicaulis; assembly: GCA_034641835.2. NCBI lineage: Eukaryota > Viridiplantae > Streptophyta > Pinopsida > Pinales > Pinaceae > Pinus > Pinus albicaulis. The sequence goes on along the minus strand of CM076583.1, from coordinate 866,695,036 downwards.
ACCAGGGACCATTTTTTCAATAGTTGATTTTGCAAAGAATTATACATTTGTTCCACAAAATGAAATACATAATTAATGCTATCATTCTGACCAAGTCTCTATGCTTGTCCATATTCTATATAGACATCTTGAAAAAAATGTTGATTATATAGAAAGCACTAGTGAAAATAGACATGTTATTAAATATTATCAATTTTATATCAATGACAATCGTATATATGATACACATTTTGTACAACCTTGTTTTGATCAGATTTATGACTCATTTAAAGGTCATGGAATAAAATTCAATGAATAGTGGATATGGTCATACGGATGCGTAGATCAATTCAAATATTCACGATAATAATTTTGGTTGTGTCATCTTCATATGAAAACTTGCATTAAACATTGTTGTAATTTCTTTGAGACTGGTCATGGAAAAGCAGAACATGATGGTGCAAGGGCATGTGTAAAACTAGCACTTCGAAGATATCAAATGGACCACTCTGCACATCGAATTGTCTCAACTGAATAAGTTATTCAATGGTGCATCACTGCACTAAGTTAGTCAAGGGAAGTACGAAGGTACATGTACATATATACAAATTAACTTGCATATATATATCTATATATATAACTTTAATATTCATGATCTAGTTTTTATTAATTTTCTAATTTTAAACATTATTTCTCACAATGATTATCTTTGATTGTATTTTAAATAACATATTTATATTCTTGTTTGAATTTTCCATATAGGTTTTTTGGCATATTGGGGTCCAAGATGTAGATAGATCGATTGGAAATGACGTTGAAACAATAAAAGGGACTCGAAAATTGCATTCAATTAAAACAAAGGAGTACCAAAATGTGGTTGCATTTGATAAAAGAAAATATTCTTATTTTTGTCATGTTCGCACAAACGACATAGAATCCAATGATATTTGTGAAAACAATATGTATGTAAAAGATTGGAAACATACAAAACTAAATACAAAGGGGAAAATGTCTTTTGCAAACTTTGAAGAGATGAAATTAGAGGAGACTATAGTATCATCTAAAGGTGATCGAGTTTCTGATCTTGTTAGAGAAGGTAACATTTCAATTGCTTTCAAATGATAGAGATATAGAAATAGATAATAAAATAAAGTACACATGTTAATTTTAAAGTTATTTTTTCATGTTAATTATTATCTAAATTTATGTATTGTTTTATTGTGTAGGAGATGTTTTTTTTGTAGTTGCATCTGCTAACAACGTAGAAAATGTCAAGTATTATTTGATGCGTTGCACTGAATGAAAGATGAAATTATTGGAAAACTATGATGATAACGGGTTTATATATGACAAAGGGTCTATTATACTGAAAGGTTATTTGTTCCAACAAACTCATCAAAGTCATAACATTTTTTACTTTCAAGACTATGAACTTGATGTCATAAGTTGTCAATATGGTCACTTGGTGTGTGCAACACGCATAAATTTGATAGAAGTTCAATTGAAGAAAAAATTTAAAGTTAAGAAATGGAAAATGTCAAAAGTTGATCATGAAAGGATCATTGAGGATGGAATTCCATTAGAATTTTTTTGATTGAAATTCCCAATAATTTCTTCTCTTTGGATTCATCTTTGAGAACTTACAAAACTCAAGTACAAATTGTTAGCCTTTTTTTTTATGCATTCTTAAGTTGTACATTCTTATATGTATATTTTATGTTATGTACAAGTGTTTGCACATGTACATTTTTTTTTCACATGCACACAATAAGTAATATATACATATACACATACATGTACATTCTCTGGTATGAGCTAGCTAATTTTATGTCATTATTTAAAGATGTATGTATCTAGCATATTTGATATAATGCAAATTTTTAGTTATGATATTGTTTTAGACATATAAAAAAAATTATAATATTCATTATTGAATGCAAAATGTGTACCTTGTTTTTTAATTTCCAGTGTTATTATTATGTCAAAAATTATTCTCTTTGTTGGTTTGGGGTGGGCAAAAACTATTCACCCCAGCCAATGAGAAGTCTTTCTTATCTCCCTTCCAGCCAATTAAATTTTGACATATGGAAACTCCTCCAACCAATAAAAATTCTCCATTTAGAGTGGCCCCTCCAGCCACAGTTTTCAAGACTTAGACACAGTTTTTGGAGGGAGGCATAGTTGGTTAGCCCAGTTGTTAGCCCTCTGCCATCTGCATGTACCTTTCCCCTCCACACCCATCCAACAAGGACGCGATGATTTCATCACACTACGGAGGAGCCCAATCCAGGTAGCCAGGGTCGTGGATCTACGTCTAATTCATGTTACCTGGCACAGTTGAAGGCAGTCGGTATGAGGCCGCTCTATAGGTAACTAGCTACGTGGATGGTACGTGTGACCCTTATGCTCAGTCTTCAACACATCAGTACTCATTTTTCCATACCAATAACTATTGGGAGACTTTAACACAGTCCGATGAGGGAGATATTTTTCCATACCAATAATTGCTGGGAGACTTCAACACAGTCCGAGGAGGGAGAGTTAAAGATAATGCAGTAATTCCATACAAAATTTCCATGCTATTAACTCTGTGGCCATACCTTTTCATGGCTCCCCTCTCCTACTATTGTTCCCTTCTACTTTTTCCTGGGAAATCTAACCCCTTAAGCCATAATCCAAATTCATTTTCATTGACCTTCTCTGTAGACCATCACTTCCGTCTCCTGCTGATATATTTCGACAACCCTCTCCTACCTTCCTTATGTTTCAATACCTTGAAATCAGACTTACAGCCTCAAGGAATTGCTGAATTCCAGCTTGAAGTACTTAGGATTAATTTCTCAAGTGAAAACAATAGGTAAGCTGCAATCTCTCTTCGTTGTATTTATTCTTTTTCATTCGTTCCTATTTTTTTTCGAAGAACCAACTGTGGTCTATTTCTTATGTCTGTCAATACCTCGTTTGTTATTGCAATATACTTAGAAGTTATTAGACTGCAAGATCATTGATAATTCTATCATAAAAAACCGAGGTCTATGGTCTCCCTTTTCCATTATAAATTTTGTTTATTATATGGTAAGATAGTAGGGTAAACTGTAATCTCTCTTTGTTGTATTTCTTCTTTTCATCCGTTCCTGATTTTTTTTAACCCAATCTGCACTTGGAGCTTATGGATAACTATTCCTAGTTTTAATTCTGACCTATTCAAGAATTCTTGTGTCCTATGAATCCCTTCCAGTGACTCTGAAGTCTCCGAGGATTCTAGCATCGCCCAATTTGTTGTCAAAAATGATGCAGGAACAACAATGACTGTTGTTGGAAACTCTTGTTACTCAATGAAAATAATAGGTATAACAACAGGAGTTTCAAGGAAAAATGATTCAATATGTGTTCACCATGGTCCAAACAACTCCTTGCCCATCTATAACAATCCCTCTAGAAATATTTGAAACATCAGTCTTAGTCTCAACCATTATTCCCGTCTCGATAACTCTATCATCAAAAACCCAAATCTCTAGTCTCCTTTTTGTATTATGAATTTGGTTTATTGGATGGTAAGATAGTAGATTGGCTAGATCTAAATAATGGACCATGAAAGTTTGTCTTCAAATTCCAGATCAGTAGTCTAAAATTTGGATACGAATTTTTCTAGGACATTAAAAACATAGGTAATCCATCAAATGATACAAATTCCTTACAGTTTAAATAAGCCTAGCACTCATTCATGTCCTACAGTAAAAGGTAATTTACAGTTTAAGATCAGTGGCAATCCATCTCGCAAATCAGAGAGACGTGTACATCAAATAAACTCATGGGTATTAAAATCCAAAGTTGGAGATAGTAATCCACACCTTCATCATGAATCAAAATGGGTGTCCATCATGAAAGGGGCATATGTAACTTAGTAGTAGAGAAACCCATTGGCCAGGGAAAGGTCATGGATTCAATTCCTAGCCCGTCCAAGTTTTAACATGGTATATGAAAGCCAAGTTGAATGGCAGTGGCTAGGAAGAGTGAACCAAAACGTGGCTTGAAGGGGGTTGTTCAGATAGCAATCATCCATTGGGGGTAGATCCTCAGGTTGATTCCTATCCCGTCCAATGATGACACAAGATAAACTTTTAGAGCACAAAATTTAGACTTCTTATTAGATTCTGTTACTTAGGATCTTCAACAAAATTCATATCACAAATTTCGGATCTCTTTCAACAATTATAATATTAAAAGAGAAGACTTTGTTTTTCTCATAAAAGTATCTTTCTTAAGTTCAACCTTACACATTTTATTAGAGTGAGCTAAGACAAAGAGGATAAGATCTTCAAATATTTATCACCTCCCTTCGTCCTTCCTGATTGTAGAGGAATACTAAACAAAACTTAGAGCTTCCTTGTTATAGCCTTCTTCTACGTATTCCACAGAGAAATGTGAGTGATTCTATTAAAGATAAAAGTGTACTTCAAAGGAGAGTGAAATTATCTCTATTTATAGCCCTTTCAAAGTTCAAATGGGTGGCATATGAAGTCAAGTTGACTTGCATAGACATGAGGGTAACAACACTTATGGAGGCTACTTGTAACTACAAAATTGAATAATAATTTTTATTTTTAATGTCATGAAGAACATGACTCACAAAAGTACATTTTGACCAATACACAATCATAAAGAACATGCTAGAAACAAAGGGGTTAAATGTACCTGAAACTGGTTGTTTTTGTCGAGGATGATGAGGAGTAGGAATCTCTTGATCTGTTGGCAGGCATTGTTGTAGTTGTTGTTGTTGTTGTGGAAGATTGGGTTGAAAAGTGTGTTGTTGTTGTTGTTCATGTTGTTCAAGGGACATGTTGCACTAGAGCTTGGGCCTGTCCTGCTAATAGAATTTCTAATTCTCCTAATTTCTTCAAACACTACAGAGGAGAAACAAAAAAACAAACAAAAAATGCTCAAAAATATGTCAACAAAAACCTTATCTGAATTCCCTATCTTACACTATAGCAACATTGTATATAAATCTAGAAATTGGGTTTGGTCTAGATCTTTCAGAAAACATTGATACTCCCATATCGCAACCATGCTCATACCCATGATCAAGTTTCATATTGATTCTGCAAACATCTGGACTTGGAGAATGTTATCACTCAGAAAAAATGAAACATCATTTGACAAAGTCTTAGAGGTTCATGTGTCAAAGGTAGGGTCATAGAATTCATTTTTCATTGCTTGGTCAAGGAAATTTTCTATTTTTCTTATTTAGCCTATCCTAAGGTCTAAACCCACCCTCATTCAAAACTTTTCATGTCACATCAGTCACTATTTTCTGACATTTTTCATTTCCCAAGTTTATAACACCGAGAAATTCATTTTATCTAAGAATCCACACTTTCGTAGCAAAATACAAAGAGAAAATGCACCTTTTGCTACGAAACTACTAATACTTTCATAGCAAAACTGCCCAAAAGTACACTAGGTACGCTACGAAAGTAAGGATTCCTATCTATCCTGTCAAAATAGCTACTAGGTGTCATTAAATGATTGAAAGGGATAGGGTAGGTTCCATTCGAGTCAGTTAGGGTTAAGATCAAGGTACAATGATCATGGCTGAAGTCATCATCACCATTTTAAGCATGTATGAGTCATCATTATGTTATGAGTTGTCATCTAACTTCAAAATCTTTCCAAATTGAGTCATTTATCATTCTTCATTCCCTCTTTGCGTGTTATTGAGATCTTGAGAATTATTTTACTGAGCCTAAGTTGTGGCTGTTATTTTCAAGGTTTGCAGGTATCACTGATCAAGTGAGGCAGAGAAGACATTAAAGCACCATGGCTGCAAATAGAAATACCAACAAAGGTGGCCATTGTCTCATATATGAGCCATCAGACATGAACCTGATAAATGAAGACCCAACAGCTGCATAATTTTTCAGAAGAACAGGGTGTTACAGTTTTCTCAAAGATTGCAAGGATTCCACGTACAAGTTTCTAAATAATTTTCCCTAAATTTCAATGGAATAGCTACAAAAGTGGGAATGTTGAACCTCACCATAACACCAGAGACCATTGCAGCAACAACAGGGATTCCAAGAGGACAAGAAAAATGGTTCAAAGGTTTCAAATTCAACATGGAGGAATGTAAAGAATTTATCAAGCCAGAAAATAGTGAGGTTGACCTTACAAATGCCATTCCAAGGAGTTGCATGAAAGATAATTTCTCAAAGATATTGCTTATCATTTAGAAATATTTCACTTGTGAAGGGAAATATCATAAAGTTTACTCTTACCAGTTCAAGCTTATTCTACATTTTGTTGGTAAGATATCTCTTGATATACCTTTTTATTTACACGGAAGCTTAGCAAAAATGGAAAATAAAGTTCAAAATAAATCTGAAGGAAGTGAAACCTCATTTTTTCATCATGGTTTAATAAAATTTCTAGTTTTAGATGAGTTACAAAGACTAGGCAGAGACTGGTCTTCTTTTCTCTTTGTTAGTGGTTTTTGAATGGATACCATTGTCCCTAAAAGAACTCCTAAACCTAGAGTTATATCATCACCTTTAGTGATAGAAAAAAGTGAACCAATAGGGGCAGAGAAAAGTGAACCAGTAATGATGGAAACATATTAGTTGCAAAAATTTGATACACCTATTGTTTCACCTTCAAAACAAAAGTCAACAATGAGAAAACCTGCAAAACAAGAGCCAATTGTGAGTAAACAAGGCAACAAAAGGATTACAAGGATCCAAACAATGACTAAAGGAAATTTAGAAGACATATTACATGCTATTGATATTGAAGAGACTCCTATAGTCCAGGTTGAGGATATAGATGAGGGTGGAAAGAATATGAAGAAAGCAAAATCAGCAAAGAAGTTAGAGTTTGAAGTTGAGGATGCAAGTTTTATGTTTCAGGCTAGGAAACCTATGACAAGACATGCTAGATAACTTTTGGAAAGCAGTAAAATAGTTCATCCCACCACTGATACTGTCCAGCCACCACAAAGCATTATTGACCTTTCATCACCTGCAGAAGAAGATCCAATCAGCAAGAAAAAGAAAGGAAAGGAGAAATTCATTGAAAAAATAGAGTTTGAAGTCCTTGAGGAACAATTGAGGTTAGCTAATCATGAAATAGCAGTCTTGAAGGAGGAGGCAAGGACACATAATGTTCAGAAGGTGCAGTTTGACAAGATGAAAGAGGTTTGGGAAGAGCAGGTTGACAGTGTATCAAAAACCTTAGATAACACACAGCAATTAATCAAATGGACTATGCCATTGAGAAAAGAGGTGAAGCATGTCAGAAGAGTGAGCCTGCACTTGAAATATAGTAACAGAAAGCTGAAAAAACAAGTTAAACACCTCCAAGAGTAGTTAGAATTGATCCATGAGGAGTTGGAGAAGAAAGGTCTAAAGATGACTGTAGTTGAGGAACCTATAGCTCAACTACAGTAAATGAAGAAGAAACACCTCAAGGCTCTTAGGTTGAGTTGGTTTATGTTTTGAGAGGTCAATGGAATATTGAAAATCAATTTTTTACAATTAGAAGGTACTTTTTGAAACAAGGCAAAAATCTGGAATTTGCACTGTTTTCCACAGTTTCGTAGCGTTTCCTAGGCTTGAAGCCAGGAAAAAGCTACGAAAATTTCTGTAGCTTTATTTTTTCTTCTAAAACCACTTTTGCTAGCTTTCAAGGAGATTAAATGGTAGGGATGATGTATCAGGTTATGATGAACACCATGCAAGAGAAAATAAGTAGAAATTTTAATTGCAAAAGTCATTTTTTGGACGCGACGAAACTGCCATGCTTTCGTAGCGAGTTGTTTTGAAGGTTTCTATGCAGGTTTATGAGAAGTTTTGGATAGGTGGAAAATTTCAATAGGTCAAGGGAATTTTCCATCAATCTTCCATGACTTGAAGACAATGAAAGGGAGACATTTTATCAGTTGAAGACTTCGTTGAAGATAGGGCCCTGTTTTCCTAAAAAATAGGGTTTGTTTCCAGATTTTGAGGAGGGTATTTAAGATGTCAAGTAGTGATGAGTTATATCAAATCCTATTCGAACATGTGAAGCATTAGTTTTCAGATATGTAACTGTTTTAAGAGATAAGGTAGTTGATGTAATAAGTAGCAGTTTGAGTCCTATTAGGAAAAGGATTGTTTTAGAGTGTCGCTCTCATTTTCTCATTAAAGCACATGTTTTCCTATTATGCAAGGGGTCATAAGAAAAATTCGATGAATCTAGCCAAGAAGCATATCATCTCTCATGTAATAAAGTCTATTAAAGGGAAGATATTCGAAATGGTAAAGGGTTGGAGATTTTTTGCACTACTACAGCTTTATGTAATTTGACTGATATCAGTAATACAGAGGAATTTTTCTTGACAGACCTAAGATTCTCATGGAGTTTTTAGTGCTTTCTGATCTATATTTTTATGTGTACTACTTGCAATGGATTTCATATTTCTTACTCAGAATTCATATGTGTATGCTCTGACTTCTTTTATTGATGAAATGGTTGTGTTTCTCTATGTTTCATGTGTGATTTACCTTTGCTAAAAACTCTTACCTGCCTCAGCTTCCATGTCAAGAGACCTTACCACTAAACATACTGATTTGTTGACTCCATAAGCCCAACGGTCGCAGACTTGTACTCTTTTCAACCTACACACATCACAATCAAGTAATTTTCCAAATACAGTTAGCCAGCTAGTTTCAACATTATCAAATATCATTAACCTCTTTGAGAGAGCCCTCTCGGACTGAAGAGGCTAAGCTTCAGTCACAAGCTGGTTTGAAACAGTTACATAGAGTTGTCTGATTAGCAACCAATAAAGTGAAATTTTGTGATAACAAAGAATATCATCCAATCATACCAGTGGCCTATTTGGGCACCTTGCTACATCCCAACTCATCACCAACACTAATTATAATATATGATTTGAATCTGGGCTTAGCTGCCAATGCCACCATCAAAAACCCAAACCCAAAATCCCCACTCAATTACTGCAAAAAATTCCTACTTCATTGCAATCCACTTCATCCTAACACACCAGTGACCATAGGATTTAAGCTATAAAACCTGGTTATTCTTATTTCTATGGTACAATTTTCAATGCAAAATGATGGCAGTATTGACCACTTGCATGTGTTGGAGTTATCTGACACGGTTGCTCCTACCCTACAGGAAGCATGGATGTTGTAAGCCTGCATTGTTTAAGCATTCATAATTACAAATCCCTTGGAATTTTTTTGTATTTCATTTCTCTGCCTGCAACAAATGAAAAACAATTTCCTTACATCTTAAAAAATTTCATTATGAAGGTTTCTTTGTTATAGATATTTTCAAATTACAAATGTTTTGTTTTGTACATATCAAATTCAAAAAAAAATTTTCTTTCCATCATCTAGCTTTAAAATTGCAACAATAAATGCTTCTTTCATCTCATGCCATTTTAAGATTTTAATTTTATTTTATTCAATGGGTTTTTTTTCATAAACAATTTTACTTCATTGAATTTGTCTTTTCTTATAAATTATACAGTTTAGAATTTTATTTCATTGATTGTGTTTAAGATTTCGTAATGATTGTATGGATAAAATCATTTCAGAATTTGACAACTTGGAGATAATTATTTTTTTCTAAAATTGATAAACAATAAATTAAATTATTCACTTCATTAAAATTAAATTATTTCACTCCATTAACTTCTTCCTAAATATGGCACAATTGATGTTTCAAATTGACTAAATTGAATATGTATGATGTCATAAACCATATTATTTTTTACAAATTGACAAAACAGAGTTTTAAATTTAGTTTATTGAATGTGGTATATGACTTTTACAATTGAATTTGTTGACTTGCCAGGATATCATTGCATTGGTTTTGGCTTCTTATACATTCGTGCTTGAAGCAATAACTCTCAACCCACTTCCATCTCAGCTCTGCAATCTTGCCCCTTTCCTTATCCCCACCCCTCATTTTCCTCTCATCATCCTGCTTCTTCGCTTCCAAAAGGATCATATTCTCCTCAAGAGTCCATATGCCCTTCTTGTACTCTCTTCCTCTTTCTCTTCCTATGTTTGTGCTCTCCACTCTAACCAAGGCACTAGAGATTGGGTATGTCAGGTTAATAGCATTTCCTATTCTCCTAAGTTTTTCAAACACTAAAAAGCAAAAACAAACAAACAAACAAAAAAATTTCTCAAAAATCTGTCAAAAAAAACCTTTTCTGAATTCCCTTTCATACACTATAGCATCATTGTATATAAATATAGAAATTGGGTTTGGTCTAGATCTTTCCAAAAAAAATTATACTCCCATATCGCAACCATGCTCATACCCATGCTCAAGTTTCATATTGATTCTGCAAACTTTTGTGCTTGGAGCATATGATCCAATCATACCAGTGGCCTATTTTGGCACCTTGCTACATCCCAACTCATCACCAACGCTAATTATAATAGAGTAAAAAACATAGTGATTTGAATCTGGGCTCAAGACCCAATGCCACCATCACAAACCCAAACCCAAAATCCCCACTTAATTACTGGAAACAATGTCTACTGAATTTCAATCCACTCCATCCTAATACACCAATGACCATAGGCTTTAAGTTATAAACCTTGGTTATTATGATTTCTATGGTACAATTTTCATTGCAAAATGATAGCAGTATTGACCACTTGCACGTGCTGGAGTTATGTGACATGGATACTCCTACCCTACAAGAAGCATGGATGTTGTAAGCCTGTAGTATTTAAGTATCCATAATTACAAATCCCTTGGACTTTTTTTGTATTCCATTTCGCTGCCTGCAACAAACGAAAAACAACTTCCTTACATCTTAATAAATTTCATTACGAAGGTTTCTTTGTTATAGATATTTTCAAATTACAAATTTTATGTGTTTGTACATATCAAATTCAAGAAAAAATGTTTCTTTCCATCAGCTAACTTTAAAATTGCAACAATGAATTCTTCTTTCATCTCATGCCATTTTACGATTTTTTTTTTATTATTCAATGGGTTTTTTGTCATAAACAATTTTACTTCATTGAGTTTGTCTTTTCTTATAAATTATAAAGTTTAGAATTTTGTTTCATTGAATGTGTTTAAGTTTTGTAATGATTGTATGCGTCAAAAATTTTCAGAATTTTAAAACTTGGAGATTATGATTTCTTTCTAAAGTTGATAAACAATAAATTAAATTATTCACTTCATTAAAATTTAATTATTTCACTCCATTAACTTCTTCCTCAATATGACACAATTGATGTTTCAAGTTGACTACATTGAATATGTATAATATCACAAACCATATTATTTTTTAAAAATTGACAAAACAGAGTTTGAAATTTTTGTTTATTGAATGTGTTTTATGTCTTTTACAATTGAATTTGTTGACCTGGCAGGATATCTTTTGCAGCTCCCTCTCAGGAGGTAGAGATCTCAACTTATTTATCTTTTTCAATTTATGTTTTTCCTATAATCACTAAGCAAGCTATCCCACTTATCATTACACTGGTTTTTTCTTCTGATACATTTTTGCTTTAAGCAATAATTCTCAACCCACTTCCATCTCAGCTCTACAGTCTTGCCCCTCTCCTTATCCCCACCCCTCATTCGCCTCTCATCATCCTGCTTCTTGGCTTCCAAAAGGATCAGAGTCTCCTCAAGAGTCCATATGCCCTTCATGTACTCTCTTCCTCTTTCTCCTCCTGTGTATGTGCTCTCCACTCTAACCAAGGCACTACAGCTTGGGTCTGTCATGTTACTTGGATTTCCTATTCTCCTAAGTTCTTCAAACACTACAGAGGAAAAACAAACAAAAAAACAAAAAATGCTCAAAAATATGTCAACAAAAACCTTATCTTAATTCCTTATCTTACACTATAGCATCATTTTATATAAATCTAGCAATTGGGTTTGGTCTAGATCTTTCATAAAACATTGATACTCACATATCACAACCATGCTTATACCCATGCTCAAGTTTCATATTGATTCTGAAAACTTCTGCCCTTGGAGCATATGATCCAATCATACTAGTGGCCTATTTTGGCACCTTGCTACATCCCAACTCATCACATGCGCTAATTATAATCGAGTAAAAAACAAATAGCGATTTGAATCTGGCCTCAGCTCCAAATGCCACCATCGAAAACCTAAACACAAAATCCCCACTCAATTACTACAAACAATGCCTACTGCATTGGAATCCACTCCATCCTAATACAGCAGTGACCATAGGCTTTAAGCTATAAAACTTGGTTATTATCATTTCCATGGTACAATTTTCACTGCAAAATTATGGCACTATTGACTACTTTCACGTGTTGGAGTTATGTGAGATGGTTGCTTCTACCCTGCATGAAGCATGGATGTTGTAAGCCTGCAGTATTTAAGCATTCATAATTACAAATCCCTTGGAATTTTTTTTTTATTTCATTTGTCTGACTCCAACAAACAAAAAATAGCTTCCTTACATCTTGATACATTTCATTATGAAGGTTTCTTTGTTACAGATATTTTCAAATTAAAAATTTTGTGTGTCTGTATATATCAAATTAAAAAAAATGTTTCTTTCCATCATCTAACTTTAAAATTGCAACATTGAATGCTTCTTCCATCTCATGCCATTTTACGATTTTAATTTTATTTTATTCAATGGGTTTTCTTGTCATAAACAATTTTACTTCATTGAGTTTGTCTTTTCTTATAAACTATAAGGTTTCAAATTTTATTTCATTGAATCTATTTAAGCTTTTATAATGATTGTATGGATCAAAAAAATTCAGAAATTGAAAACTCGGAAATTATGATTTTTTCCTAAAATTTATAAACAATAAATTAAATTATTCACTTCATTAAAATTAAATTATTTCACTCCATTAACTTCTTCCTAAATATACCCCGTATGCGGATGCTTAATTCGATACAGGAGGTGGCAGCTCCACTGCCCAACACATGGCCTAGCCACATGGCCACGCATGGGGCATGTCCTGCATCTCTTAAATTCACCAGTTGTTCACCTCTAGTTAACATTATTGTCTCTGCCTCCCGCCTTAATGCATGTCCGGTTCGCAGGCTTAAGCATTACTTTATGGCGCCACTCCCTCCTTCGCTGTCATTCGCATCCTGTTGCCTTCGTTTCTCAGCTTTCTCTACTCAGAGCTCCTCTTTGCCCTCTGATATCCTCTATGACCTTCATCTTAAGCTGGCCTTGACGCCTCATCGCACCTACCATCCCACTGGCTTGTTGCCTCTGCACGCCAACCAACCCATAGCCTCAACGCCTCTGCAAGCCAGCCTCCCCACTATCTCTCCTGGTCATCCTCACGCATATTCCTACTCATCCATGCCATGGAGGCATAGAATGCGTTGTTGACGAGGTCGAGGTAGGGGCCAGTCCTCACACCTACCCATCTCAATTCATGCTGACAGACGCTCCCTGCCTCCTAAGGGTAATTTTTCTCAATTCCATTATGATTTCTCCCTAGACAGACCTCGAGTCACTGCCACCATCACTGTAAGATTTCATGAGATGCCTTCGAGCTCTACTTGGCCTGGTTCTATAAAATGTCACAGGAAATCAACAATTTTTCTGGCTCCCCCTTAGCACTCTCGGAAATCTGGGGCTCTGCCATTCAAACCAGGAGCGCACTCCTCAAATAGCGAAGGCAGTGGCAGCGGAAGTCCATAACACTCTGTAGATGAGAAGAGGAAAGGTAGTGGTAGCCTTGTGCGCACCGCTACCACACCTGATCCCAACGTGCAGCATTCGAAGAAAGATGAGGATTATTCTAACGATTACAGGTGTCTTATCATTGAAGAGCCACTACCACAACCTCACGACACTTAGCATGACATGCAGCCACAACAATGAGAGGCTACCTCTCTATGTTTTGTTTCATATCTCAGAAATCATGCTTTTCCTGAAACATTTGGCCAACTCTTGGTCTTTTTTTGTTAAAGTTGGTTTCCCTACTAAATGCAGTGATTTTTGGACCGGTTTCCCCATCTAGGGTGGTCAAATTTTTGTCTCTCTGAACTCTGCTCCCTCCAGAATTGGCTAGCATAGAAATTTTGGAGGCAAGCTTTGAATTGTATATTATGTGCAAATTAATAGATTAGTCTTATTTAGGAAAAAAAACAAAAAAAAACTTCTTCCTAAATATGACACAATTGATGTTTCAAATTGACTACATTTAATATGTATGATGTCATAAACCATATTAATTTTTTAAAAATTGACAAAACAGAGTTTGAAATTTTACATTATTCAATGTGTTTTATGTCTTTTACAATTGAATTTGTTGACCTGGCAAGATATATTTTGTTGCTCCCTCTTAGGAGGTAGAGATATCAACTTTTTTGTCTTTTGCAATTTATGTTTTGCCTGTTCATAGGTATGGATCTACACTTTTTCTTTACAAACTTAGTTTCACATTGCTTTATTCATTTCTTTTTTTCTTTCTACATTTTTCCCAACGCGCTTACCTTTCAGCAACCAAAAAAACACCAAATTCTACTTACTTCCAATCTCAAATTCTTCACCATCCACTTTTCAAGACACATTCACCAAAAAAAACACAAAAAAATAATAAATTAAACTTCTCCCATCCACCTTCAACTGCATCTCATTTTTCCTATCGGAGAGTATATTTAGCCAACTTCTCTCAGTGCATTTTTTCCCTTTTCTACCATACATTTCCAAACTCTTTGACATCCTTCTCTTCACCCTTTCAACATGCACGTGTCAACTCATAAAAAATTAACACATGTGCAGCATTTATTAAAAAAAACAACCCTTTGCATCACTTGTCTGTTGTCACCTCCACATTTTCTTTTTTGTTTCACTCGACTCCAGCAACATATCAAACTGCACTACACTACCGTATTTCCCCTTCTGCCTACTTTTGTTAGTTTTCCACCATTCAGAATTAGCACATTCCCCCTTCATATTTACTATAGACACCATTCACTTCCCAAAATTAAACCCATTTGACCTTCAACATTTTCAATTCTGGTTCTTTCCTTCATCTTTCTTAAACTAGCAATTTATAACTTTTCCTTTGTTTATGTTCACATCTTTTTCTTCACTTTATTGACCTTAATATATCTATACGCTTGCAACACCTTCTTTTAACAAGATGCCTGCATCACCATGGAGACATCCTTGACTAGCAATGCTCTTTCTTTGTTGTTTGTTGGCGATGCTGACCTGCAACCAACCCTCCAGACCGTTGCGCTTGAACAGATAAATTCTGCTCGGACTGCAACGCCTCGCTACCACATCTCTCTTTCCAATGGTGCTCACAAACATACCGTTCTACTCCCTTCTTTTCATATTGCCCTTGCACAAAATGGGGACTTGCAAATAGGATCCATTTTTCTCCTCAAAAGAAGCTCATGCACGTATGCGCATCAATCCATGTACGTTGCGAACAAAACACCCCCCCCCCCTCCTCCCTTTTATGATTTTCCTCTTATGTCCCTTTTTTATTTCTTTTTCTCATTCCTAACATTTTACTTCCCCTATTTTCTCACACAATGATAGTTCTTGCATGTCGCTATGTGTCCTCGACCTTCAAATAGTCCAATGTGTTCCACCATTGGTTGGTGACCCATCCCCTCTTGTTCTCTCCACTGAACATATGTTGCAAGCCACCTCATCCTCCTCTTCTGCCTCTCCCTTTTCATCGCCACCAACCCTTGAAAATCACACATTTTCCTCCCAATACTCCACCCCAACATCTGCAACCGCTCTCCCTTTTAAATCACTCTCCCCTACCTAAAAATATTGGTCCATCCAGGGCAGAGTGCGTTAAAAAAAATCCCTTCGTGAATATATAACCAATGCACGTGGCACTGGGAAATCGCTTGGGTTTGACCTTGTCAACCACGACGGTGATCAAATCCATGTATTCACCTTCAATCACTTGGCATAATCCCTACATGCTCTCATTCAAGTTGGCCACATCTACAATGTTGCAAATGGCACCGTAAAGGTCCCCAACCCTTCCTATAACCATCTAAGATGCTCATTCGAACTCCTCATCTTCTCTTCATCAACTGTGTCTCAACTCTTCACTGATGACCTTACAATACCCTCCCATACCTTTCGCTTCATGCCGATCAGTTCCCTCAAAATTTGAACTCCTAACTCAATCGTTGATGTCATAGGTATTTTCGCCTCGCTCTCTCCTCTCTATATTGTTTGCAAACACGATGGCTCTGAGACTCCTAAAAAAACTATATCTCTTCGCAACATGTCTAGGAGAAGCATCGATGTCACCTTGTGGGGCGAACACTGCCATGTTGAAGGCCGCGCACTCTCTGAGCTTCACATGGCTCATGTCATTTCCATACTTGTAATCAGGGGGGAGAATCGTCAAGTTCAATGGCCAAAATATCAGCACAATCCCTACCACTTCCCTACTTATAAATCCAGATATTGTTGAAATGCGACAACTCAAGAAATGGTTTTAAGAAGAAGGAATCAAATCTTCCTCGCCCTTGCTCAACCGAAAATACACTGGCATGAGAAAGAGGCCCCTGTAATATTCCGAATTACTTATGAGCTAATTGGAATATTCATTTTTGTTTTATTACTTTGCTTAAATAATAAAATAGCAAAGGAGGTCCATAATACTCCTTAATAATGAACAGATCAATGCCAAATATGAAATGGCTAAATCTTGGCTGTTAAATCAAGCATCCTTAGGCGTGAAAGGGGCCAGAACATTTTGACTGGGTCAACCTTAACCAAATCTACAACGTTGTCATGGACGAGTGGCCATCAATGAGGTACAATGCATTTTTAGATGGAGATGCCTTATGTGAAAGAAGTGATCTCATTGGAAGTGGTTTAGGGTTTGCAAGGTCTTAAATTATAAAAATAAGAGGATGGAAACATTAGAAGGTTGTTGATGTTTATCATATTTTTTAAATATATGGTCTGTTTAGAGATATATCTTTCTCTTACTGCTTAGCTAAGATTGAATTTTGTTTAGAATTGGGTGTTCCTGATCAGGAATCCGACCTCTTCGCATTGAGTAGCTCTTGGGAGAGTTTGTATTGCATTGTCCACTATCTGGCTTAGGGCTAAGCTTCTTCTTTCAACTACAGCGCAGATCCTGTTGAGGGATTGGTTGTTTTTGCAAGCTGCAGCAAGTGGAGACTAGATCTTTCATATCTAGGCCATTTCGGTGCTTCTTTTCAGTGGAGGAGGTTTCCACTTCATTGGGAGGACAGTATTGGAGGGCTTGAGCATCATTTTTAGATCTTGGCATGATTCTAACCTTATTTTGATCTCTACAACGTATTATACTTCCAAATCTGCGTTATTTTTGTAGGTGCAGTTGCAGGGTGGTTTAACACACCATTTGGAGAGTTGATTTTCTCAGTGTTGGGGATATGCCCTTCACTTTGGAGATCTATTGGAGGAGGCTATCCTATTTCTCATATCAAATCAGCCACACTTTCTAGATCTGTAATTTTCAATAGATCTGCAGTATTAGATCTCAGATCTACAACTTGTGCTTGGTGTTTTGTTGAAAACCCCAAGGGGGTTCAATAGAGGAGCTTGTATAGTGCATGGGTCTGATATAGATCTAACTTTTTATGCACATAGCAGCTCTAGATCTGATGTATAATCTATTTTTGTTGAAGAGGTAATAAAATAACGCTGTAAGGGTTTTCCAGCTTTTATGTATGGTTGCAGCACCTCATATTGAGGGATTTTCTTCATTGGAGACTTGCCTTTCCTGTTATGCATCTTATGGGCCACTTCTTAAACATATTTTTCTGTTATAATAACAAATGAAAGGTCTCCATATTGGCCTCTTGTTGTATAAATGATGATCTACGCTATTTTTCTATCATTCTGCATTGTATTGCTACATTTCCCATTTTGGAATATTACAGTGGTATCGGAGCATGATCTTGGCATAGCCTGTGCATTCTAAAGCCAATATGTCTTCTGAAGAGGGAGAGCCTCTTACTGACATAGAAAAGAGGTATCAAAAGAGAAGGCATGGAAATTTTGATTATACAAATGATAATGAAGACAATGGTAAAGCCCCTTTATTTGGAGGTGAAGATGAAGAGAAGGAGTTCCTTAAGATCCTTCTTAGAACCATGCAAGACATTGCTAGAGAGATCAAGAATATGAGAATGGACAGATTCAAGGAATCCCTAAATGATTTCATCATGGAGAAGGCTTTGGCATGTCTCACCACTGGAATTATCAACCAGTGCATCAGCCACAAGTTTCCTAATGCTTTACCATGCCTACATTTTTGGCTGTGGGAAATGACTGGTTTCAAGAGCATGAATCCCTTGAAGACTATTTTGAAGAATATGAGTCTCAAAATCAGAGATTCAAAGATCACTTGACTTTTCAAGAGTTTTTTCATATAAAGGACAATAGAAGACCAAGGCATCATCATAGAGGTGGTAGATTCATTCAGAAGCATGATCAACACCACACTATCTGCAGATTATTTTTACCCAGTTTTTATGGGTCATCCAAGTGTTCTTCCAAATCTTGGATAGAAAAACTTGACATCTACTTTCAGTTGAAAAAGGTTCCAGAGATGGAGGCCATTAAGATTGCAGCACTGCACCTTGAAGGTGAAGCACATGAATGGTGGTTCCATGGCTTGTCTACATTGGATCATGCTAATGTGACTGCTTATTTAGAGTTCACTAGAAGGCTGGTGGAAAGATTTGATAGAAGAGATCTAGAAGCACCATTCATGAGCCTTGCAAAGTTGAAGCAATCAAGTAATGCAGAAACTTACATCTCTGAATTTTTAAGACTTTCTGTTATGGTTCCTGATTTGTCTGCAGTAAGAAGGGTGTACATGTTCATTGATGGATTAGATGAACCTCTTCATGGGTTGGTTAAGTCTTCCAAGCCCACTACCCTATCTGATGCTATTGAAAGGGCCAGAGACCTTCAATATGCCTTGCCAAAAGAAAAGGAAACATTTCAGCATAAGCCCTCTTTTACTTCAAAGGGAAAGGAATGAAAGGCTTCTCCTTCAAAGGAGAGTCAAAATAGAAAAACTTATTGATGATGATGTCCGGAGAGATCTAAGAAGAAGGAAGCTTTGTTTCACTGGCCAAGAATCATGGGCACCTGGACATAGATGTGCAGCTGGAAAAGTGCATTACATAGAGGTCTTCTCAAATGATGAGGAGGAAGAAGAAGATGAACCAAGAAGAGGTCATAGCGTTGACACTGCAAGAGGAGAACCAACACCATCAGGAGATGAGAATGGAGAACTTGCTCCTATTGGAGGGGCTCTTGCATCTTTGAGAGGAGTACCTAAGTACTTTACCTTAAGAGTTCGAGGTTCCATCTTGAATCAGAGGGTTTCTGTTTTGCTTGAAAGTGGGGCTACCCACAATTTTATTGATGCCCAACTAGTGCAAAGGAAGGCAATACCCACTGATGCTTTTGAGGGATTCTATGTTTTGGTCCTAGGAGATAGAACAATGCAATGCATGCATTATGTCCCATCCTTATCAGTCACCATGGGGACATATACATTGATTTATCACTTATTTTTGGTTGACATACCTAACACCAATGTGATATTGGGTGTTCAATGGTTGATTACTTTGGGGAAAGTCACCACTGATTGGGAGGATTTGCAAATGGAATGGGTGGATAAAAAGAGTGGTAAGACTCAAATGATCAAAGGCATCCATATATATCCCTCACATACAACTTCCACACAGAAATCAGAGATGGATTTTTACAGTGGAAGCAAGGACCTTACAGTCCCATCTATTATGCTCATGAGATTGTTGCATGGTGTAGTATTCCCAATTTTATCCTCAAGCTAAAATGGAATATTATAGTTGCAAATTTTATTTTGTTTAATAAAATGGGAAAGGAGACATCTTAGCCCATTTTAGATGAATAAATAAAACTCCTCATGTGAAAAGGAGGAGAATAAAGAAACTAAAATAAACACCAAGGGTGTGAATGGAACCCAGCTCACTTGATTAGTCACCTTTGACTAAAGTCAACAACGTTGCCCAAGGAGGAAGAGGCTTCCTAGAGAAGCTGCACAGTTTTGGAGGGAAGACATTCATGCAAGGGTGGAAACCCTAATTGGTTGGACCATGGTGGAGAATAGTTCTCTCACTTTATATGGAGGAGATGGCAGCCCATTTTCATTATGCTATGTTTTAGGTTTCAGACTTGGGTCTGCAAGCTTGCATCCCCGGGTTGTTTAGCAGGGTGATGGTGCCCTCGAGCACTAGGGTGTTCCCGGTTGGGAATCCCTACCTATTACTATAGTAAGGATGAGGAATGAGCTGATTTTTCTCAATCCGGAATTGGCCACAGCTACATTCATCTACTACAGTGTTATTTCTGCAACAGAGAGGACATTGTGTTGCTGGGTGCAGCAAGAGAGGAACTCATGGAGTCGCTCTTGCCTTGTTTTCTTCAGTGGAAGAGTGATCCACTCATTGGAGAAGTTTCAAGGAGTATTCCCAGGCTTGATTTCAGATCAGTGGCATGAGGCCACACTTCCATCATCTCCCACTGCGCAGTCCATGGAGGAAACTGCGTTATTTTGGAGGAGGCAGTGAGAGAGGGGTTTCTGGAGCTTCAAAGGAGGATGTTTCTGAGACAAAGTGATCAGCACTTTGTATTGGAGACATGATCAGAGGAGGGCAATCATATTTCATATTAGCCATAGCCTCATTCATATTTTGTATCAGTTGCAGTGACAACTAGGTTGTCACATTTTGGGTTCTCCGACATTTCTAGCAATCTTTATAGATTGGCTAGAAATATTGTATTTCAGCCCATTTCTTGTTCTTGGGCTCATTTCTTGTATTCTTTCAGCCACATATGTATTTCATTCATATTCAATATCTATGACTTCATATACACTATGCAGTTGGAACTACTCCGGCATTTTGTGGAGTTGCAGCTACTCTGGTATTTCATTGCTATTTCATTGAAGGTTGGATCTTAAAGTTTGAGTGGCTTGTCCCTCAACTATTTCTTGTATTTATTTGTTGATATATCATAATATCATGATGGCTATAGCATTTTAATCTTATGATGTATTCATATATGCAGATTTCATGTTTATGTTCATATATTGTTGTAAGCTCTCTCATTGAGCATTATTTTAGAGATCTAGATTGGGGAGATCTGAATAACCCATCTAGAGTTACATCTTTGAGATCATTTTCTGTAGGGGAGTTTTATTAGAGATTTTCTATGGCATCCCAACAGTGTTTTTCCTTATTTATGCAGCATCTTCCTTATACAACGTCCTCAAGGACCCTGTGGCAGAAATTCCCGAGGTGGAATATTGCATATCCATCGGCAGAGTCTGTGAAGGGCCAGCTAGCCTCAGGATCTCTCCCTTATTTTAAGGAGGAATATCCTGTAAATTCCCCAACATTCAATCTCTGAAATGGACTTGCAGTGTCTCACTGAAGAAGGAAAAATGGAATATCTTAAGATATTCCCGATGGAGCAGAAATTCCCTCATTTGGGATATTACAGTGGTATCAGAGCATGATCTTGGCTCAGCCTGTGCCCAAGATCTATTTCCATCAGCAAGAGGAGCTTCTCTCCAAGGAGAGAAGATTGATAGATGAAACAAGGAAAGGAATGATGGAAGAGGAGGTTTCCCTTCTTCTTTTCCAAGAAATTATTGAAGATCTTAATGAAATGGAAATTTGGAGAAATTTTCTGAGGGTTTGTGAATGATCAAGCCCTAGCTATTTTCATGAAGGGAGTGAGAATTCAGACACACATGCAGATCCACAGCGCAGTACATTGCCCATAGCTACTGCAAGAAGGATGGTGGAGAAAGTTGAGGCCTTTGGAGGAGCAGCGCTACAAACTCAAAGGTATGATTCATGATGATTGATTTCAGAGTTCTATTTCATGTTCTCATGCAAATGAGAGATCATATGTTGAAATCACAAGAGTTTTGCAAAGGGGATTGATGAAAACCAATGTGAAACATGGTGTGACAAAAATTCAAACACTTTGCATGCATGGAGGAGAACCATGAAACAAAGATCATTCCATCTTTCTAGAGGGGGAGTAAATCAGGAGAATGGCATGCTAGAGGCAAGACCCCCATGGTAGGAAGGGCACTCTTCCATTTGTGAGGGTGTGGAGACATTTCTCTCAAGGGAAGGCCAAGAAACAAGGCCTCTCATTGGGCAGGAGATAAACTCACATGTTGGTAGAGAGGAGGTGCATATAGCGTTGCACCATTGGAAGAAGAAGAAGAAGAGAAGATGGATCAGCATGAAGGGATGATGGACATTCACCCTTATCTATTTCATATATTCTCTTCACATAGGAGAGGGACTGCACTGCGTAGTAGAGAGAGAGGGACCTTCCATTCCTCTCATATATTCAATCCACTTCCTATCTTGATGTCTCACTTTCGGAGGTTTTCCACTTGGGAGGCCATTTGGTCTAGAGATGATGAGAGGCATCATGATATTTGGTTCACCGCTCATTGGATTCTGGAGGGGTAGAGACATTAGAGGAGTCCATTACAGCGCAGAGAGTTTGCGGATGAGCATAAGGAAGAGGGATACACTCTCTCATTTTTAGTACCACCCATTCTCATCAGTTTCACTGCGCAGACAGAGTTGCTGTACGGATGGAGGATAGCATATTCATGATGCAGGATGGTTGCTCCATAGATTTGGTGAGAGAGATGATACTTCCTTTGAGGAAGGACTCTTTCATGCATTGGAGTAGATGGAGGCCGCTCATGTTTACATTGCCCAGGATCGGGAGATTATTTGGTGGTGATAGTCTCTCATGGGAGGCTCATTTTCAGAGAGCATCATTTCTATTTGAGCATGAGTAGCTACATGATGTTCATGGAAGCAACTTCTGACTTTTGCATGAGGGGATGTCAAGGTAGCAAGCAGCAATGTGATGGAACACCATATTGCAGAACACCAGCGCTGCCTATATGGCGGATTGATACAGGATGGAGGACTTAGCTTTGGTTGAGTATTCCACAAGATCTTGATTCATGCATGATTCTTGGATGGCCTTGATGGAGATGGCAGATACTCAGTGGATGACATGATCATTTATCGTCATGGTAGACTCTTCTTGACTAGGGCTTCTAGTCTCAAGGAGAAATTATTTGCATGCAGCACATGAGGACTTCCTAGCTATGCACTTGATGCATACTTTGATTGGCTAGAGGAGTTCAATTGGGAGGGCATTTATCATGATCTACATCAGCATATGGATAGATGCAGAGCTTGGTGGTTTTTGGAGAGGTTGGCACAACCATTCCCTTACTCATTGGAGGGGAGGGAGAGCATTCAGATGAGCCATTTCAGCTCAGGGTCTCAATTACATGGTAGAGAAGGTATCATTCCATTTTGTACCTCTTTACTTCATATGAGTAGCCTATTGTCTCAAGGAGGATCATCCCTTCTTGCATTTGATATGATGTACTTGCAGCTACTTGTAGCCTTGATTCTGGCTATTCTTATTATCGTTGTGTGGGAAGCCACATGTTCTCGGTGTGCACCATTGGCACCAATTTGTATTCTCATGTTCTATTTTATGATGAGATGGTGTGGCAGCAAACAAGTGGCTAGTACAACACTTGTTATTTGTGATTTTGAGGCAAGCCAAGAGGCACTGTGCAGGTTCCATGAAGTGGAACTTTGAACCACTCTCCAGTTGTCATTTGGCAACTTGCTTTTATTGTATATTGATCCATGTATTTCTGATGTCTGTACACTCATGAGGAGAATTATTTGGAGATTTTTTTATGTAAAACCCATTGGGAGCTTGATTCTCCCCATTGTATATTCTTTATCTTGCAGGAGACACCATGGGCAAACCATGATTGCTACATTGATACTTGTACCTTCTTGTGGGAGGGACCACTTGAAGAATTTGCAAAGGCATATCATGGCTGATTTTTCTTGACGAGGTAGCTTGGGCCATTCTTGGAGGCCATACTTTTCCAGCCCAAAGACAAATTCAGCCCCATATGAGCAGCATATGGAGAGAGGGCCATCATGGGAAACCAAAACAACTCTCCATTCAGACCCAACTCATTGCAGAAATCAGGGGTGAGATTTTCACTTGGATGATTGCATGGATGAGAGGATCATCATTGGGAGCAGAATTTTCCCATGCATATCATCACTCCTACTTTAAGGAGGCCTTAGCACAGTAGGAAGGATTCCACTACACCTTCTATCTTTCCATGATGAGCATTGTTGACAGCTTACATACTTGGGAGAGAGCATTGGAGGACAAATTCATTGCAGCATATTTGAGCAGTGGTGGGACCATTGATGAGGAGGCCACAAGAGAAGAAGGGGGAGAATTTTTTTTTCTCTCTATGAAATTGCTTGAGGGCAAGCAACATGTGGGAGGGGAGGACTGTAATATTCCCAATTTTAGCTTCAAGCTAAAATGGAATATTATAGTTGCACATTTTATTTTGTTTAATAAAATGGGCAAGGAGACACCTTAGCCCCTTTTATATGAAGAAATAACACTCCTCATGTGAAAAGGAGGAGAATAAAGAAACTGAAATAAACACCAAGGGTGTGAATGGAACCCAGCTCACTTGATTAGTCACCTTTGAATAAAGTCAACAGCGCTGCCCAAGGAGGAAGAGGCTTCCTAGAGAAGCTGCGCAGTTTTGGAGGGAAGACATTCATGCAAGGGGTGAAACCCCCTAGTGGTGGGAACATGGTGGAGAAGAGTTCTCTCACTTTATATGGAGAGATATGGCAGCTGTTGTAGCCGCTACAACACCACCCAAAATTTGGGTATATTCGAAATTTTGAGTCCCCCTCTGCTCCCTTAGTCGTAAGGTCTTTCACCGGACCTGTAGTCGGTGACATCCCAGCGACATATCCCCAACCCCTCATGAGTTTTCTCACCATCATGATTAGATGCTTTTGCTACAATCACGCCACGTG